>JAOUZG010027140.1:2831180-2861098 GCA_026289955.1 Argiope argentata | reverse complement strand
ACACACACACACACACACACACACACACACACACACACACACACACAACATTCGCTTGCGCAAAACCCTTTTTACAAGGAGGGGGCACATTTACGCATCTCACAAATAGCACTCAGAAGAACAGCCATGCTCGAACCGGGACTCGAACCCCGGAATGGCTCGAACACATGCATATAAATACACGTTGATACTGTATAAAGAATCAAACCAGCGAGAGTTGCTTCCCAAAATCTTTCTCGTATGCTCTAATATGATGTTTTTCCATGAAATTCTATGCATGGAATTGGCATGCTGTAACTATTTGTCATTTTGACTGAATCTGTCGAGTGATTCTTGGATATTGACGATTATCCATTTGCACTCGATGGTACCTAAGAGGCACCATTCAAGACTGGGCATCATTCTGACGACTTATTTATTTTTGAATTTTGATTATTGAAAATACCTACAGAATGGTAAAAAGATGGGGAAATTCAATTTCAAACACACACACACACACAAAGTAGGAGAAATAAACAAGCCCTTCTATATTGAATAACTATGCATCGAATTTCTTTTCCAAGTGCAAAGGGTTAATCCTTGGATTTTGTAATATCCAAAAAGTCACTTAAAATGCATTTTTCCCACTCCATTGTAGCAAAAATTTGACCCAAAACTACTACTACAAAACTACCTCAAAATTCTCTATCAAATTTTATATATTTAAATAATTCCGTTTTTGAGTTATAGCGTTTAAATATTTCTAAAAGTATAGACAGATAGACATTTAACACCATGAATTTCACTCAAACTTTTATAGATATCAACACTATAGGCTTTAAATCTGGGAGCCGAATTTTATTCATCTAAGTTTCTAGTTTTATATTCTAGGTTTGCAAATATAATTTTAATTTATAAGCGAACAGCTGGAGAAACGAACTTTTTATGAACGGATTTTGTTCGACATTTCATAAAAATTTACAAATCTGATGTAAAGACAGTATATTGCAAAAATGTGTTTTTCTTATTCAGAGATGCCTAAAACATATACTAGATCCATCCAAATCTCGGGTTCAAACTTTTTGATTATTGCTCTACTTTCTTCAAACTACGTATACGAAAAAGTAAAAAAACAAAATAGTTTCAAATGACAATTATATCAGATAATTAATTTCTTTTAGACACATAAACATATTCAAATTGTCCTTCATCCTCTTTCCTGACAATTATCGTATCCTTCCTGACACATTTCATTATCTCAGTATTTTTGCCTACTATCAGTGCTTTATAATATAACATAATATATTTTGAATTCATTATTTCATAAATATTAATATTTTTCAAAAGCATGTAAACATTTGCATAGAATTGATGACCTTTCATCATATGATTTGAATTGACTAAGTAATTATGTAAGATTTCATAAATTAAAAAAAAAACAATTCCAAAGGTTTACCTTCGAGCGCCAAGTTCATTAGAACTGAACAACTCTAGAATTTGTTCCACTTCCAGATCCAAAAATTGTTTTGTCATGACAAGTCTCTCAAAGCTTATGACCAGCAGTTTGAATGCTCGGTTAGTGCACTCCCATTGCTTCAGTTGGCGAGCTGTGACGTAGAGGTAAACCATGTTTTGAAAATCTTCGGTTGTTACATGAAGTAGCTGGATAATAAAATCAATACTCAAGTTAATAGTTCACAATAAGGCTTAAGTTAAATAGATTCATCTTAGTATCAAATTAATTTTAATTATTTAAACATATTACCTTTAATTATATTCTATTGTTTTAAATCCCATGGTACAAGCTCTTAAAGGGGAAAGGCGTATGTAAAAAAACATTTATCATACTTGGTGAAATTCATAAGTGCAAATTAAATTTGCAGAAGTTATAGTGCACAGAAATAGATAAAAATAAGAGAAATGCAATCGTCAAAGAACCGACGAATATTTAAAGGAATTTTCATGGTATTTATAGAATATGGGGAAAAATCGTTCTTTCAAATAGATATAAATGCCATAAGAAATAAAAATTAATAATTTTAACTTTACTTATAATTAATAAATAATATTTCAACTCAAAATCAGTGGAAAATTGAAATCTAACATTTAAAATTTCATTTTATCATGTGAGAGAATTCTTATTTGTAAGCATTTCTTGTCTTAATTAATAAAAGTCAGGTTTGAAACAATCATGTGACTGTTAGAATACTCAACATATCGGGAATTGGGTACTTGGCGGACATTCGTGCCAAATTGTAACTTTTTGTTGATAAATTTCGCCAAATGTGACAACAATTTTTACCATTTTGTAATGACTCTAAAAGCATAAAATTGATGTCCCAAAGGCGATAACAATCAACTCCAACTTCAATTTGTTGCCCTTACATTTTGTGGCTTCAAAAGAATACATCATGTTCTCACATGATAAAAAATGCTAATACAAACAGAATGTAACAGCGTTGTCATTGACTTAAAAATTTTTAATTACAAACTAAATTACTATTTTAAATGCTTTTTTTAGATAAATTGCTAAATGTGGCAATCTTCTGCACTATTTTGTAATATCCTAAAAATGTAAAATTGACATTTCAAAAGCGATGAATCGCCAATTTCTTACCTATGCATTTTGAGACTTCAAAACTCTTAAACAAAAGCAACATAATGTTCTCATATGATAATAAAGATTGTAGCATACCTTTGCAATAACAATTTAAATGATATTGTCCTAGTTTTGTAAAATGGCACGACAGAATTAATACATTCTTTTTTTACTACATTGTTTCTTATATCCCATATCAATTAATATATTTTATTTAGCTATCAATCTCTCATTCATCTTTTTATATTTATTAAAGATATTCTATGCAAGTATTTTATTCTTTTGTATTTGTATTTTTCTACAGTAATATTTAATTTTTAACTTAAAGTGCGGAAATTTATGTGAACATTATTTTATTATTATTTCTGTATACTATTGTTGACAAATTCAGGTTACATCAAACTGAAAATTAAAACAATCATAAAATTTTATAGATCTAAAAATATATTTCTCATTTTATGAATCAGAAATTAAAATCTATTATTATACGTTAAACCATTCACTTTGCTTTGAACAAGGAAGCTTTTGAAATTATTTTTCAGATAATTGTTTAAAGTTCACGAATGACATATATATTTCATCATAAAATTCTTTTGAAATGAAGAAAAACAATAAAATGTATAAACAATAAATGTATAAACAAAATCAAAGAATTTCCATTGTTCTAATGATTCAGTATTTCATCATTCAAAGACTGGCAAAATTGAATGTTGTTGCTTTGTCTTATGGCACTTCTATACGCCTTCTGACAGAGCTATCAGCTATCTAAGTCAAGTGGGCGTCTCTTGTTTTTTTCAGTAGCGCCAACTAGGACCATTAGTACGAGTTAGCTACTCACACGACGCAACGGTTTTCATGGAGTGGATTTCATTCATAGATCGTAATTTAGATTCGAAACTGAGAACGATCACCTCCGAGCTTAGTGATCGGTCTCCGTGGTATTACCTTCAGTGGTATTACTCTCGACATGGAGGACTTAGTGACAACGACAGATTCAAACATACTCCAGTCACCGCTCACGCGGAAAAATTTCATACCGGTGGGATTCAAACTCTGAATCCTAACATAAAAAAAGGAATAGAATATACATGAATGAAAATGAATGGAACATCCATGAAGGAAATCGAATAGAATAAACATGTTAGGTAATATAACATAAGTAAATGGTATCTTTACAGAAGGTCTTTTTTTTTTTTAATATTTTTCAAACAACTTTGTTTTCTAGCTGTACTTATATATTGCTGTAAAAAACATTAGTAAACAGTTCAACAATTCAGTTTATTATTTTAAAATGTCATTTTAAAGCACTGATAGTATGCATTTTTATAGAACATAACTGAACATAAAATAAGAACATATTTGATTAAAATAACATTCTGCCGGATTTCTGGCACGGAGATATCTCGTCTTCCTCATGTTCTGGGAGTCCCGGGTTCGAGTCCCGTTTCAGGCGTGTATGTTTTTGTGGAAGGTTTATGTATCAATATATGTATGTATGTAAGCTGGAACTCTCAAGGTCAAACCATATGACCTATATTTAACAAAACTCAACGCACTGATGAGGAACGGACAATTCTTGCAATAAACACAATTCTTTTGTATGAATTTTTTGAATATTTAATTGGCTTGGTTTCTTCCATCGTTAAAAGCTAAAACAGCCTCTTAAAAAACTTTTACGCTGAAGACAGCATGCAATTTAAAGTCAGATCACTTGTAAATCAGATCACGTGTAAATATTTCACAGCGCGTTGATGTCTTAGGGCACCATTCTATTAGAGTATTCAATTTTTCAATGAACAAAACAGATAATAGGAATAATATTTATCATCATTTTATACGTAGCGGGTGCCCATCACTTTGACATTTTATTTATTTATTTTTCAAACTTAATTGTTAAAAAAGCCTACATGATGGTTAAGAGATGTAGATTTATTTTTCAAAGAAATTCGATTTAAAAGAATTATATATATTTATTTTTCATATACACTCCTTTAAATAATGATGATCAGTACTGATTCCTCTAAAGATGCCTTTATTTTCATGCATTCTTTCAAATATTTGGAAATATTTGGTAAATTTTCCATGTCCTGATATATTTTTGATTACCAGTGGATGGTTTATTCTTATTTTTTTCTTGATTAGGAATAAAGTCATAAGTTACACAACCCATTTTAGGACACTATTTGATTTAGAGACGATTTTATAAATGCTCTCTTTTTGTGCCAACAGTACGCGTTCACCCATTTTCGGAAAATAAGCTTGTATTTTAAGAGCTTAAGATTTACTGCGAATTGCCAAATGGGGTATGGATGCTAAGTTACGGAATCCTTCAGACTTCATTTTCATCAAGGGCATCTTTTATTAATCCTAAATTCAAAATTTTGGAATCCAATATTAATTTATGCACTGAAGTGAGAGGAAAGAGGGACTCGACTGATATGCTTTAATTTATGATATGGATCAATATTAAACGTGACTATAACTGTAATTATGATTCTCTTTGAATTGTTACTTTTGATTCTTAATTTAGTTTTTAATGCTCATTATACATTTAATAACATCATAAAATCTAACATCTCTGGAGCTTTAAAAAATTAAATAGTTTGATTTTCTTCCCATTGCGATCTTTTTAAGAATGTTATTTTGAAATTCTGCTATTACGCTACACTAAAATAAAAATTCCATAAGTAAATAAAAAGTTAGCATACCTTGCATTAAGAAATCAAAAGATTATTAATTGATTATTAATTTTATGAAATACTTCCAAGAACAGTGGAACGATGGAGGTTCATTATAACAATGGAAATAAATGGTCTAAAAATTATAAAAAATAAAAAATAAATTGCGGAAATTAAATTTACAGCTGATTTCCTTATGATTTTTATTTTTTAGCTGTAATATTTTCAAAGCTATGCCAGAGAAGCCTCAAAATGTTTTTAATACCTTCTTAATTAAATTTCTAATAACAATTATAATAAAAAATTACTTAGACATGAATCTGTCCAATTTTCAATAAATATTATATGCTGCAATTTTCGTCACTCTTAAGTTTTGTTCGTGAGTGTTACGTTCTTCTTTATTATTAGGAGAAATGATACTTATTATTCATTAACTTATGTACAGTACCAAATATCGGATTGGAAAGTTTGTTAAAATGATTGTGCATTATTAATATATATAAAGATTCAACAATCTGGGGCATTTATAATGACATTCGAGTAAAAAAATAAATAAATAAACTTTCAAATATTATAGAAGCGACCAGTTAATAATTTTTGTGTGTACACATTTATGATTATTAGTTTTGTATTCCAATATTTATCACACTTCGTATGCTGAAATCAGGCTCTATCCTCTCACTGATTATATGTCTTACTAGCAACTATTAAAATCAAAATTAATCTCACAGTCCCTTCCAAGACTCTGGCACTCAACACAGTACGTGGCATTGTGATGCTATTTCATGTGTCACCTCGCTGCAGAACTCGTCTCAAATTTAGTTGAATACTTTAGGGAGTCTTTTATCATCTAAAACTATTGGTGAAATTCCAGATTGTCAGGCTTTTAATATTTATTTATATAAGTATTAAAATAAATTTACTATCTTTCAAATGTAAGTTAAGAAGTTTCCAACCCTCTATCGATTGACAGCTTACCCTAGACCAAATTTTAACTACAGGCATGTTAAATTTAGCTTTTATGTCAAATACGTATATATTCGACTACATTATATCTATTTTAAATACTCTATTAGCTTTCTATTTAATCTTCAATAAAATTGACGAAAAAAATATGTTCATTGAGTACACTGTGCAGCTACTGAACTTTTAACTTTCATCCGAAACAAACATTGAGGCTCTCAGATGTGTAACATGTACGTACACATTCCTCCTGAATAGTCTTCTACGCTGTGTCTACAAATTACAAAAAAAAAGATAAATTATGAGAAAAACGTTGAATACGATTGCTATTTAAACCCTTCATTTCTATGATTATTTGAGTTCAAGTAACTCAAAATTTGAACGTCCAAGGTTTGCCACTCTAAAAAAATCATACGGTCCGTATTGGTAATTTTCCGTTAACCTGGCGTCAGCGAAAAATCCCCAAATATTCCGCCAAATTTCTTACAATGATTTTAAAGCAAAAAAACGTCAAATAATGTGGAATCCCGCCAAATTTCTTTGGTTATTTTTCACTGACGACCGGCTAAACGGAAAAGTACCCATGTATTTTTAAATAGTTAATGTAGAAAAGAACATACATAGATAAAGGTTATTTAGCGAATGTAGACTCGAACATTCTTATAGAGTTCTGAGAAGAATGTTGCCTTTCCAACCCATCTAGGTGAGACTCTCAAATGAATAAAGCACACGCCACAGGTAACCAATCATTCTTCTTAACAAAAAAAGAAGAAGAAAAATCACGGGTGTATACCGTAGTTTTGTTTAATGAGCATTTAGAATCAAGATAAGCTAAATAATGTTTACAGGGTGGTAGAAAATATGAGTGTCTACATAACACTCATTAGTATTAGATACAGCTATTTTTAAATTTCTGTTACTGCTAATAATAAAGGAAAATGTAAGTATGGATATATGTGTTAGCGTTTTAAAGGTTTTGACCTAATATTTCTTAATTTGATACAAATAAACCTTAGAGAGTAAAAATAAACATTTTAGAGCTATTTTATTATTAACGAAATTTTAGTTAATTAAAGTTATTTTTTTCTGTATTTTGTCGCAATATCTTTTGAAACTGACGTTTCACAAAATTAATTTTTACAACGGTTACGAAATTTCAAAAAAATTAAATCTTATTAATGTCATGGATCCATTTCCTCTTACATTTTCCCCAAGAATGTTAACAGTTGTGATCATTTGACTATCCATTCAATTTCTGTGCATTGGAGACTCAGCTTTTAGATAATTCTAGCCCTCAGTTGCATGCTAAGGTTTTATTTTTGAAACTTATTTTTCAGATTAGATACAGTGAACATTATTTTTCAAAATCTGCTGACCTCGATGCATTCTTTCATTGCCCCTTTCATTCCCAGCTTTCTGGCTGACCTGTACACATCACTCAAGTCTTGGCATGTCACTTTCAGCTGTCCGGTGTACATGTACTCCAGTAAGATACCAAATGCTTTAGGGGTTACAGTGGGCACCTGCAACTATAATACATAAAGATATTAGTTGACACATTACTGCAATTGCTAAGAATAATAACGTGGAACGTGTGTGTGTGTGCGTGCGTGTGTGTTTTGTCGTTTTGCAGGCAAAACTACTTCATTTACATCTTCCAAGTTCCACATGAAAAAAAAATGGTGATGTAAATTATTTCTCTTAAGATTGTTTTGCGAATCAATGATCCCAGCTATTTGTGACAATATGTCGATCGTTTGGAGACTTGGTTTCTTTAGGTACAAAATAGATCATACGAGTTAGAATTTTGATGATATACTAAGTAATAAGAATCGAGATATGCTTGATTGCTTTAGAACTTTCTTTGACGAGCTCCGGAGACTATAAAAGAACTGCATTCAAAGTCTAAGAAAATCGTAGAAAGAGCCACCGAAAGGTTTAGAATCACATGACAAATTTGAGTCGAATAATTAATCAGTCCAGCGAAGCAGAAGTGGTATGTGAAGTGCAAACGATTGGAGAATTTGGCTGTGCGGCAAATCCTGTTGTTTATTGTAGAAGCAACATCGTGATGTGAGTGGAGTAGTCAGTCGTGTAGTTTTGTGTTGGCAATTCGATACAGCTAAAGCGAGGAAACAGTGGGGAACTTAAATGTCAAACAGTCTTTAGAGTATAGTTACGGCGATTCTGTTATCCTGCTGATTTCTATCTGGCCTCTTGGTGTGCTGTGGTTGTTGTTGCTATCGATTACTACATGTTGGATATTGTTTTTTTTTAGTATTGTGTATTGCTTGATTTATTGTATAATGCTTGCTTTGTAGTTGTGTCCGGGCTGTGCATTTTTTGTCCACGTATTCTTCTTTTCATCGAATATAAAAGTCGTCGTTCGCTACTAAAGTACTGTTTCTTTATCGACTAATAAATCGAAAGATTCATTCATAAATATGTGGACATAAGAAATTTGATAAATCTAAGCTCAAATGATATAACCTTTATAAAAACAACAGGAATACAATCTTTCTATTTATTCAGAATACACTTTACCTGATATTCTTACATTTAAAAAAATAGAAAACAGATCTAGAGGCAAATGTTTTGACTTTTCGAAAGTTTTTCAAAGTAAAGTTGTGGGCAAATTATGGCGTTATATATCATATAGGATGGCAGACAAGCCCTTCATATCGTGAAGGAAAATGAAAACAAATGAAATAGAGCTCGGCAATATCATGCCAAATATTTTCTAACACTGGTGTTGTTGTGAAAGAGACAACGTTGAATGTCGATACTGGAAAATGCGACTTCACTAAGTATCGGCACCCGTAAACAAACATTCGGAAATTATTACAAAATATTACTTTTTATATAAACATACTACTTTACAAAATTTCATATTTATTCAAATTATAAAAAATATTTTATGAACGAATTATTGATTCTTTAATAGTAGTGCTTTTCATCAGATTTGACCTTTGTTAATATTATTATTTTTTAATATTAATATTAATTTGTTATTAATAAGTTAATAAATTGTGGAATTAACAATAAATTTTTTATGTATAATTTGATTCGAAAAAACTAAAAATTTCAAAATTATAAGGATGAGGATATTATTTGAATTATCTAAGAAATATGTAATTAAACTCCTCATTATAAATAATGGCAGATATTATTCTTTGGTTGCATTAAATTTCCGTTTAAAACTTCGTCCTGTTGCAACAACACTGTATTCTAGGCAGTGGAATTCTGAAAATTCCACTGTTTTAAAGAAAACCCTTTTTTTTTTCTTCACAGCAAACTTGCGATCTCTGAACAGCACGCGCTTCCAAATCACAAGAAGCGCCATCTGTTGTTATAAATTGTAACTAATTTTACAAGTTTCCTGCCTGAAAATTTACCTATATACCAAGCATATTGCATCAAACGGTGTATTTATATCGCTTCCTGTTTAGTTTTTACTGATTTTTTTCCAATCTATCAATCATTTTTTATACTCCCTGAGCAACTGATAAGCATACAAAAATTTAGATATGATTTTTTTTTTCAAAAACGCACATTCTCAATAATAATTATTTACGAAAATTCAAATATCGTTTAAACGAATAGTCTTCCATTCTCTGATTAAAAAGATTAAATCATACTTAATTTCCAGAAGGTCATACATTCGATTTCAGATTATACTAAAGTCAACCTAGCGTCAGATAGCTGAAGTATTAAATTTTTTTTAAAAAAATACCTATTAAAATAGAAATCGGAAACGTATCCAAATTAAATTCTTCTGCTTAGACCTTCTAAATACAAGAGGCTTAAAAATGCCATTATCTCCTATAAATATAAATTTATTATTACATTCCATTTATTCAATTGAAAATTGATTTTGCTTACTTTTATCCAGTCTTTTAAAGATTTTAAACGAATCTTTAGTTCATCATTTTTATCAACCATTAAAGTTCATTAACGCAGAATTTAGTTTAATTAAAATGTGTCTTTTTAAGTCGCAGTCCAAGTAAGCAGTTTTGCGTATAACGGAATCACATTTCAAATAAAAAATTCGGAAAGAGGTTTATACATTTTTCCAGAAAGAAAATTCCCGTATTATGATCTGAAAATATCTTAGAGGAAATATAATATTAATGACATTTAAATATGATATTATTCAAAACATTCGTTTGATGAAAGATTAAACTAAATATTAGATTCCAGCATTAATATTATTATTTTTAAGGATGTCTGAATTGAATAAAAATAAATTATTTTGAAGAGGCCATTTCATCAGTCATTCTTAAATTAATTATTCATGAAAAATAATAATCGTAATATATTTTATTCAGCAATTGTCAAAATAAGATTTATATTTGACAGAAAATTGTATACAAGAATTTGGAACAAGAGACTTTGAGGAATCCATGCGTTTAAGATTTAAAAATGTTCATCTGTCTGTCTGTGATAAAGATTAAATAAAAACGCATTGAACTAAAGTTTTAAATTTGATATAATGATGTGTGTTTGATGATGAAATTTGATATAATGATGTGTATTTACACCAAATTATCATATTTCTATCAATTATTGAGCAAGATTTTTGCAGATGAAGTCGGTCCGGAATTTCAAATGTAAGGTCAAAGATATATTCAGTAAAACTTCCAAATTCATGACAAAAGTTTATATTTTGTACATTTTGTATGCTAAATCCACCAGAAGATGAAAAGCGTTCTCTGCCATGACAAGTTTAATAGACAATGAGCGAGAAGGGTTTAGGGAAACCACTCCAGCAGCCTTTATGCAAAAAGTTTTTTAAACAACGATTCAATTATTGGATCCTATTGAGTTATGAAAGGAATTAATAGCCAAATAACTCTCGAAGAGTGGAACGATAATTGCAGAAAATATACTGAATTGATGCCAAATGTAATATTTCGTAAATATTGTACTCAATTTCCAAGAAAGGCAATCTCTTGCATAACAATTTTATTTGAAAATTATGCGAGAAATTTTTGGGAAGACCATTTGTGCTAGTTTATTGGAATATTTAAATATTTTTTTAAAAAAATAAAGTACACAATACTTACATAGTGGACGTCACTGAATCCTGGCTTAACAAAAACATTCGAAAAATACGGTGAATAGCAAGCGAGGACAGCTTTATGAGCTTTAAACTCCTGATTCTGGACAACAATCAGGACATCAGTCATGACCTTTTCTTTCCACAAACTGGCTGCATACTGTCCAAGACGGGCATGGTGATATGCAGGGGACTGCGTTGTGTTGCTTTCCGTCTTCTTGATTAGGCATGAGTGCTTCGATTGAGGTAGAATATAATGCTTGCTGGCGAGGAGAGATTTGCTAATTTTCTTATTCTGAAAAAATTAATGCACAGCTGCAATTTTTAAGCAAGTAGAAAACTAATCAAAAAGGACATTTTACCTTTATCCCATTGAACTTCAAATATACAGCATTTAAACCTTCGTAAAGGGAATCATTATAAAAGAAAAAAGCATTGATGACTTTACATCTAAGACAATCTTAGGAAAATTTTCAAAATGATTTAATACTTTTTAGCTGATTGTCAAATAATAATCGAAGTACGACTCTGCGTTCGAGTCTTTATATTAGTGTTTCTTTAGGATGGATTTCTACATTCAAGCGGGTTAAAGAAAGTGCATTTATGACTTCTTCGCTATTATAAAGATAATTATTTATCCATGTGCATTTCAAAATTGAAGAAAATTAGAACTTTAAAAAACACAAAAAATTATGACATTCATTACTTTTATATATATCTTTTTTTAATTTTAATTTATTATGCTTGTATTTCATTTTATTTATTCACAATTTCTATTATTTTCCTTTCATCTTTTTTTTTTATTATTTATTTTACATATTTAGGAATATAATTAACTTTAATGACGCCGAAAAAAAACAAAAAAAGATTCATGCCAACAAATAGAAGAAGCCTTTATGAATCAGAATTTTTTTAAGAATCATATGTAATACACTGTATTTCAATGTTTTTTTTAAAAAAATCATGTTTTTGTAGGATTCTATGAAATGAAACTAAAATAACTGCATTTAACATTGCCAAATCAGTATATTTTCTACATCTTTTTGAAATAATGACTGATAGAAATTTTCCCAATGTAAAATAAGAATAGACATATAAGTTTTTAACTTTGACTTTCAGTTAATACTTTTCCTGATTATTTGAAGAATATAACTAAAACAGCGCAACAAAAAATGTTCATTTCCAAGAGATCTCCTTTTCTTCCATGTCTCCCATAAGTAAAGAATGGATGCGGAAGGTTTGACGAAGATTAATTAGACAGAAACGGCCATAAATTTAAGTTTCGGGGAAATGACAAGAAATGTTGCGTACAAGAAATGTGCCACCCCAGTCATTCATTATACAACCCATAACAAAAGAATACAATATACAGCAACCATTAGTTATTCCCTTCTTGCTTACTACCTTTAGACTTACCTATCAAACAAAAAAATAGATGACCAACTCCAATCTATAGGAATTCAGAGATTAAGTTTCATGGCGATTGTACTTAAAATTTTAATTTGTGTTTCATCACCTGTAACATTGCACCGCTAGAGTTCTGAAAAGAGCGACAAAGCGATCATTGCAGTAAAGCGCGAAAATGAGTAAAATATCTATTATTTAATTTTTTTAAAAACACTTCGTTACACCTTCTTAGCAGAATTAGGAGGTATGCTCAAATTCGGTATTTGAGGGCAATTTTTGGAGAATTTTGGTGTTTAAAAGAAAAATTAGTGGATAACTCCATGCCCTTTTCAAAACAATTAATTTACATAAAAATATCTGTACTTATATTTAAAATTTAAAAAAAAATACTATAAAAATATATTTTTTTAAAAAATTACACTATTTTATTAAATTACAGCTAAGGAAACTCAAAATAAAGAGCAGGCAATTGCTGCAGCTCTAAGTAACAATGTCCAAATCTGCTGATAAAAAAAGGGGTACTTTTTTGTTAGCCTGGCGTAATTGTGACGCAAACGCGAGCCGAGTCGCCAAGCGATGCGAATGACAAAACTGTCAAAGGAATTCTATATCATTTGGTGATTTTTCGTTTGCATCCAGCGAAAGCAAAAGTACCATAAAAAGAAAGAAAAAATCTCAAAAATCTCAGACTCAGCTTTATATATATATATATATATATATATATATATATATATATATATATATAATTTTTGTTAATTTTTTCACTTAAAGTAGACAATGTAAATTTAAAATAGATTTTTAAAAAGCCTAACTCTGTGTTTTAGTATCTCTTCATGATTTTAACTGATAATCGTAAACATTTTATCCTTTTTTTCCTTAAAAATGGTTTGTAAGAATTTCTTGGATATTATGTTTAAATTACAACATCATAATTTCAATCTGAAATATTTTTGTGCCAAAATATCTAACGGCATTTATAATAATTTTAAGGGACATGGATATTTCATTTAATCTGGTCTGAACTGCTATTATCTTTTAATTACGCTCCTGGTGTTTCCAAAATCCCTTGGGATTATAATTGTAAAGTCCAAATGTTAAAACAATTATTCGATGCAAAATCTCTAGTTCTGCTATACATTGTAATTAGTATTTTGCTTTACTTTTACGTATGCGCAATATTATTGGTTAGAAGAAAAATATCTTACAATAAATTCCTTTTTTTCCCACTTTCAATTTCTTTTTATTTTGCTGTGATTTTGATTTCATCGATATCTACAATATTACGGTTAATATGTTTCACTAGTAAGTAATAAAAATTGATGAAAACAACGGTAGCTTTTGATTTCTTATACAATTTATTAAATTATAGACTGTAAAATTATTTTAAATTATAGACTGTAATTCAGTCGATGTTTTTAGAAATCTGACCCAGAGATTAATTTTAGTCAATGTTGTGATAAATTAAATTACAGATTTTAGAGTCATGGTTCCTTTGCCTTTTATTCTAGAATCTTGATTTTGTCTTATTTTTTAATAACATCTACATAGTTGCTTTAAAAAAGTTAAGATCATATTTACTTACTTGAATTATGTTTTCCATTTTAGGTAAAACCATTGAACTGAAAGAATTTTTGTGAGAAATTATAGCGATGGAATATAATTATTTTAGAATAAAATAATTTCTCTCATTATTGTCGCTTTATTTATAAAATTTCTCCGAAAAAAATTGGAAAGAAAATTTTGATAGAATTATGTATTACATAAAACGAAATGTCTTTACTTATTGTTTCCTTTTACAGAAGTTAAAAATAACTGTGTTGAGATTAATTGTTTTTAATAATGGTATTTTTATCTGAACTTATGTTCATATTCTTCATTGTTTAAATTCAAAATAATTTGCCATTTGCAAATGTAACAATGTCTAACAAAAGCAATACTGCTCAAGTACTTTTTATGTAACAATAGTGAATAAAAACCGAATCAATTCTTTAAATCATGACAGTTAATTCAAATAATTCATTTTCAGGACCAAAGATAGCACTAGTGATGATGTATTTACTTCAAATTTAATTAGCTAATTCGATTTCTTTTTTCACATCACAAAGAATTTTCAAACAACAAATTGTTATATTTACTAGTTAAGCAACTGTTATTTTTAAATTGCCTTAAGTATGAACCATATTAAAAGAATAAATTTCATGACATATTGCCCCTATTTAAAAGGTAATTGTCAGGTCCATCAAACATCCAGCATTTTCAGTAAAAGAGCTAGAATCTAGTTATAACAAAGGTAAGTTGTAAGAAACACTTTCTGCAGTCATTTTTTTTTTCAATTTTTAATCAGAAGTTGTATAAAACATTAGTTTTATGACTGGATATATTAAAGTAGTAAAAAGGGCATTTCTCACTTTCCTACTGAAACGGATAATGAGAAATTCTGTAACGTGCTTGATTTTAGCTCTATGTAAAAAGACATAGTATGTAAAATATGTTAAATTCAATTATCTCGTAAAAAAGGATACAACAGCGATCAAAGAGCGCCAATTAAGAAATTCGACAAATTATAAATAATATACTCAAGTCGCCAAACGCAGGCAATATAGTTTGACGAAGTGGGGAAATTTACTTGGTCGCTTTTTGGCCGACATTGCAATCCGAGAAATACCTAAAAAGGTTAATTTTGTGTTGTATCTGGTTATAAAATACAATTTTAATTTTTTAATATATGCAACATTAATCTATAAAGCAATATAAATATAATTATCAATACGATGGAGCTGGTTGTAACATAATCTCAAAGAAATTTGCATCAAGCATTTTCCTCGCGTTTTGATTGTGTAGTTAAACCTTAAAGGATAACTGCTTATTACTTCATTCTTGTTAATGTAATTCGTAAACAGTTGCTTATCGAAAGAAAAAAATTAAATCATTAGAAACAAAGAGATAACAGAGTGGAAACATCCAGCCCTATATAATCATAAATACAAAAAAATGGCATAATATCCAATCAAATTAAAATGTGCCGAACCAAAGTACAGTACTTTTCCGTTAGCGGGCGCAAGCTAAAAATTGCCAAAAAATTGTAGAAATACGACAAATTCCTTTCATGATTTTTCTTTTGCGCTTGGCTAATGGAAAAAACTCATAGTTGAATCGTATATCAGAGAAAATAATTATCAAAATGAAAGCGATTACAAAAGAAATTATTCTGATTATTTTCTTGCTTTAGAATGAGAAAGTGTAAGAGGAAATCTGAATGGAATTCAAAACAGAATTTTAATTATAAATACAAATTTGGTTGAAATGTATTTTTATATATATCCTTTCTTTTTATTTTCAATATAGCAACTCGATCAAACAAACAGATCATATTTTTCCAAGCAACCTTATTCACATGATTGTTTATTTTGTCAACCTTCGTGATTTTTCATATTGGCATTGTTGGCCTCTTTAATGATGTGAAGTCATTCAGTAGAGTAGAATTTTTTATGAACACAAAGCAAATTTTTCTTCTAGCCTAGTGTTTCAAGCATAATTTCAGGCATCATTAATTAGGAATAACTATTCGGCATTTGTTATTCCTATTTGTTTATTATCATTTTGTAAAGTCAAATAAAAAATTCAGTTTTGAATATTTAATACCTACCTTACTTTCAAAATTCAATTACACTCTACGTATTTTCCCGAAATCCGCGTGTCCAGGGTACATATGTATAAAAACTCTATTTTGCTTGTTTCATTGAATTATTTTCTCAAAACATTTTTTGCATTTGTCATTGATTTTTTTGAAACTTCGAATATATAATAAGTAATTACTTAGACCACCATTCGCTCTTTTCAGTTTTCCAGCTTCAAATGTAGAATCACGAATTATTCTGATTTAAATAATTAACAGATGCCAACGTTTATTTACGTATTGGATACATATGTATACAGAATCTGCATACAAATAAACAATTATTCAATATTTTTGACTAATTACATACAAGAAACTAATTAAATTTAATTTAAACATGAATTATTCTAAATTTTTTAATTATTTTTTAATATAAAATAATAATTTTGATAATAAAGAAATATTTAATCATTTTATCAAGGTGATTTTTTTTAATCTACTTTAAAGCTGGCAAAATTGATTTTATTTTAGACAGGATAAAGTTCGATTAAAAATCTATAGACTTATCGTCTCAATAAGGATAAGAAAAAAAAATTAACCATTCCAAATCAAATCCAAATTGTTGTTCCTACAATTGCATACTATTCATCATACATTGAATACTAACAAGTTAAATCATAGTTTTAGCGAATTTCAACTGGAAATGTATTTTATGTATTTCTTGTGCGATAAAATGTTGCAATTCCTTTCCATTATATTTGTTTGATACTAAAATAATAAAATACTAGGCTTTGAATTAATTATATTATAAGAACTATGAAGGAAATCTGATTGCCATAACTTTAAAAATTCTTATTTCTTTAAACATCAATTATTATTTATCCTGTTTACATGAATGCGATACAGATTAAACAGTCAAAATTTGATTCAAAATTTTCTAAAAGAGGAAGGGTTATTTTCTTCTTTTAGCTTTATTATTTTTCAAAACTATCTATTTTATTCTGCTGCACAGATATTTCCAGTTCTTATTCTGTTTATATATTCAACTTCTTTCTTCTTTCTAACTGCCAATTTCTTTCTTTGCTTTTTTTTATTTAATTTCATTACATTTTTTCCTGGTTATATTTATGTTAGTTTAGGCGCCCTGTGTAAAAAATTATAATTTTTTGTATAGTAATAAATTTATTTTAATAAGGATACATCCACCATGCAGATGATCATCTATTTAGATATCTGATGATTCATTAAGTCAATAAGTTCGTTCTAGACTAGTTTCTATTTGTTGTTTTTTTAATCCCATGATTCCTTTGTTCTCTTGAACTGGGAGGTTTATTGTAAGCCCCTCCCCCCGCCTTTTTTTTCCTTGAAGAGATGAACACTCTGGGTTCTGTTAGCTACACCATCAAAATAAAACTCTATGAAACTTTTTTACTTGACCTGATTATTCCACCATTTTAATGGTAGGCATTTCAGAATAGGATTATTTTCATGGAAATGCAATTCCTTTCCAAGATAGAGCCCCACCGCATATTTCAAATCTAGTGATGCATGTACCCATGCGACATTTTAGAAATGGTAGAACTAACAGCCATCATATTCCTACACCTTGGGTTTCAAGATAACGCAGTCTATTTGACTTATGACTGAAGTGTTAGTTTTAAAATGTTTATTGGCCTGACCACAAATTTAGCTGAGTTAAAGACCCGGACTACATAGCACATTCTCAAAGCGGAGAGAAGCATATTGAACTTGTTCTGCGCGTCTAGAAATAACTTTTCGTTGTTTCCACGTATGCAGTTTTTGGCTCGAAGTACAATTAAAATTCAAATGATTATGTGGGTTTTATTCAGTCACTGGCCGTGGTAAAGGATTTGAAATGGCCTTTCCACTAACGATATCAGAACTGTTAGGGTGGCATTGAAGTCGTTTTCACCAACAAAAAATCAAAACAATAATGCACATTGAACAGTAGTTTACTACAATGAAATAAAAGGTAGTAAAACATATTTAAATTTATTTTTAAAAATAGTTATAAATATTGCTGAAATTAAATTTTCAAAATTGAACTTTTTTTTTCAATTTTAAGATCAAATAAAGATTTACTTTGAGCTGTAATAATTTTTGAAATTATGATGAAGGAACTTCAAAATTTCATTTTATTTTTATTTAGTTAAAACAATTTTTTTAAAAAGAATTTTCGTAATCCACTTGTCAACAGTCAAAAGTATCTCCGTCTCAATTATAATAGTTCTAAGTTTATCAATCAACGCGGTAAAATGGAAACACATACACATTTATCGGATTATTTAATCAGCCATATTTGGCAATCAATTCGTACGCCAGATCTATTTATAACATTTAATTTCAGTTTAATCACTTTGCTATAACTAAATGGCCATGATTTCATTAAATGGCCATGATTAGTCAAATTTTAAAACCAATTTACAGATTTGTATGTGTGTGTGTTTTCTTCATTGTATCGGAAACTATCTAATGTAGATTATTCCTATGATATCATAATATTAGTAAAATTGTGAATCTACGGTACAATTTCTTCAAAATTTCGGAGTATTTTAATTTTAGTATTTTTGTTCCGCCTGCGAACTATAATAACGATATTCAATAAAATTCTTTTTTAGTTGTCAACAATGAAAAATCAACGAGAAAACCAAAGAGATTAAACACTTCATGCAAAAGATATGATCTGAATTTTTTGGCAACAAGACTATCTATTTTTGAAAACGTTCCACAAAGTTATTAAATTAGCATAATTAAAAAGACATTCTTTTTTAATTTTTCAAGGTTGTACAATTTATTTTTGAACAACAATTTTTTGAAGTAGTTTTGAAAAAGCATTAAAATTTAAATTAATATTTCATCAATAAGTCTGTAATTGAAATTTAAAAGATGTTGTACCGAGATGCACATTTTAATTTTTCAAGGTGCCGAATTCTTTACCTTTATATCAAATATTTTACCTAGCAGAGCAACAACATTTATGTTCATCTTTGTTTTTGATGTATAAAATCAGTATTGGTTTTTTTATTTTCTCATATAAATAGTAAAGTGAAAGTCTCGAGTTCATCATTCGCATACATATAGGGTTAAAAAGTTACTTTTTTTTTCTTATTTCACTAATAACTCTTATCTTTTGAAATATATCAATACAGCTAAGGCGTTTCGTGAATGAAATATTAATTTTTTTTCTTTCTTAAATTCCACTGATTAATTGATTTTCTCCTAACTTATTTCTAAAATTACCAAGAAAGTATTCGTTATATCCTTATAGTTTCTAAAACAGTTGGCAATTATCTCAACTACATTTGATTGAGGAAGATGGTAGGAGGTAGTATGAGTGAAAGTTCCCTTTAAAGGATTCAGTATAACCCAATCAAATCAGTAATCCGCACATTCAAACTAATTCTCTAGAAATCCATCTACGAAATCACCAAGTAACGAAGTTACAGTTAATTCAAAATGATAGGGAAGACATTCAAGTGAGTCTCCATTTTCTCAATCAACCGTTTCATTAAGTATAGAAGGAATTGTGAATTACTAGAAGAATGGCTGAAATCTTTCAACAAGACATATTAATCAGGTTTCGTTGTGTTGTAATTCATTCATTTTCAGCATTGATTCTAAATTCTTGATATCACATTGAAATAACTAAATACGTTCTTTATCATTTCTTCTTTTGTTAAATTTAGGCATTTCATTTCAGTAAGACATTTTCTCTCTTTGTACTGAAAATTCCTTTTCCCAACGACTCAATGATTTTTGCATCATATAAGAATAGAAATTTCTACAAAAGTTAATATTTTAAGAAAGTTACAAAATTATGTAACTAGTTAATTTTCTTCTAAAACTTTCAACCTTCATATGGATTTGATAAATTTTAAATAGTGCAACGTTTCTCCTTTACTCTTACATGGTAATTCGCATGCCAGGTAGATGTTATCTCATGTTTTTCACACATCATTAAGGGCCTACAGACATAAATTTATGAATCCTCTTCACCAGTAGATTCATTGTGTCCGATCATTTTTTATCCAGATAAAGGACCACATATGCGTTTTTCGTCGTTTCAAAGAGATCCATCCTATCTTTATGGTGTGAAACATGCATACATGTAAAACTTTTTTCCATTATGAAGGGACTCCTTCCAAATTCGAGAAGCAATTAATCACCAGCGGCCGTCGTAATTAAGTGTCCAAGTTAGGTGTTAGCGGTGAGTCGAATATAATAACATTTGCTCCGGAAGGGTCTGCTACAAAGATGAATCATTAACATTCATTACCACTGTCGACAGGTGATCATTCAGGAACCAATCCTGAACACTGTTGAATGAGAAGGAACTCAAATTCATGAAGGAGAGAGTTAGAGAAGAAGATCTGATGGAAACATTTTTTAGAAAAGAGGGTAAAAAGAAATCAGTGAGAGGCGATGAAGGAGAAGTTCGAAGAAAGTGTTTTTAATTTTGTGGTACTTACGTATTAGACCGCCGATCTTTAGCGCCAAAATTGAAGGCATCACCAATAAATTGCTCAACCGCCAATAATGGAAATAAACTGCCATTATTTTTTTAAAAAAATATTCAAACCTTAATTGTCGCCCGCCATTTTGGTGGTTCCGTTGGCATAAATGGTTTATCGCCAAATTTAAATTCGTCGCCAATGAGTAACTAAACCGTTGGCGGTGACGGTCCAATACGTAAGTACCGAAGTTTCATGTCATTCTGGTTTCTATGTTAGTATCTACCAGATAAAGATCAGCGAATTTCTGGAGCAGCACCCATGGAGTAGCCGTTTGAGCTGACAGCCTGTTACCGTTTCTTGTTGCTGTTGTTGTGTGTGAGTGTGTGTTTATTCTCCTCATTGATCGAAGTACTATTTCATGATTAAATATCAACTGTGATGTGGAATTTATAAATAATATTAGGCAAGATGAAAGCAAGTTGTTTTTGTATACATGTATAAGGCTATAAATGAAATAATTGCTTTTTTACGCTTTTTTCTCATTTAATCAGTCAAGATCAAGATATTATAATGGTTATATAGTTTCAATTATCATATTGAATCACATCAAAGTCGTATGTGAAAGTTCATTGGAGCTTTTGTAGTTATTCTTATGTTTTAAAAATGGAAAATATAAATGTACATTTAATTGCTTATATAATTTATATATTCATTATTTGAATACATAAATATTTCATAAGGAAAATTGAAGATTAAAAAATCTCAATTTATTTGTTAGTATCTATAAAAATAAAAGAACTAAAAGTCCATTATTCTGAAAACACCTTCGGAAATATTTTTGTGTAAAAAATAACTGAAACAGATACCTTATTCAACTTTTAATCCCGTGAAAGAATGGGGTTTTTTTTGTTTCATAAGAGATATTTTAGTTTGCGTCACAAAAATTCTTTAATTTTTATGACAAATAAATTGCATTAAATGTATACCCTTTTTCAAATTTAGAAGAAGATACTAAAAATTGACTTCCAAAATATTTTGCTGATGTTTTTGATACAGAAAAAAACCCTAAAAGTTGAAGAAAACTATATACTTATATTGATATGATGGTGTCTATATGTTGAATTATTAAACATAAATTTCTGTGTGAAGAAAAAGTTTCTAAAATGTTAAAGTGTTTTCCTCAGTAACTTCAGAGCATGCTGTTGCACGCGAAGCATTCCTACTCTTCTTCCAGGTTAAAGAAATTAGTTATTTCGTATTGTTACGGAAATTCTTCCACCAAGTCCGTCAAGTCTATGGCTTTCGCTTGAGATGGATGTACAATGTAACACATTCCGAATCACACCTCAGTAACAAGTTGCGGCATTTATTAAATAAAGACAAGAATATTCAGACAACAAAACAAGATCGTAGGGTACACAAGCAACACACGGCAGTACACTTAGGGCAAAGAGCAGCCCACATGTAGTAATAGGTAGTAAACAACAACCACAACGCACAAAGCGATCAGACTTAATTTAGTAAGAGTAGAGACTCTACGTAGCTATTTATTGGTGTCTCTCCAAACACCTTTTCTCCACTATCTTCTCGCTATATCTGAACTAAACGGACTTGATTATCCACCCATGACTCAATTCTGCTTCAATACTCATTTTTAAAAGTTGACTCAAGTCTCATTTCTTAATCTACAAATTGGTTCAGCTTCATTTAGCGCTTGCGCTTCGATAATCTGATCCAAATAATCCGTGGTTGCTTGGATAGCCGGCCTTTTATAGCTTCTGGTGTAGAGCAGGGAAGGTTCTTGAACAATCTAGCATAACTCGCCTCCTGTTTGTCACAAGTCCAAAATTCTTGAAGACTGTAGCACCACCTATTTTTTCTCCAAATGGCCGCCACACCGAATAACCATTGATTCCGGCATCCAATAAGCCTTCAATAGAGCATTTTACAGCTCTATTGAATGCTGATTTATCTATTATATTATAGATAATAATATTACAGTTCTATTGAAGGCTGATTTTAAAACGTTTTTTTTTTCCTACTGCACTAGAAAACAACATTACAAAGTCGTAGCAACATTTTTCTTGAAAAAAACTTATCCAAAATAATTTTAAATTCTATTTTGTAGCCATGCTTTTATTTTGTATAAACGAGCGCAATAGAATTACTCTCTAATGCATACACATTGTCAATATTTTAACAGTTCTCTGGCATCGAAGCAAAAATTAATAATAGATTTTTAAAAATTTGTTATACATTAAAGATTTAATTAATATTTTAGCATATATTAAAATAGGGTTTCCGAACATTAAAATGTATTAAGATTGGCATCTTCTCGGTAAATTAAACTGCATGAAAAATATTTATACTTAAAATATGGCAGATGACTCAATCAGTTTGCATTCAATGGAATCCGAAACATTATACGGATATGCCATTTGGTTCTAGAATTTTGAACCTCAATTTTTTAATGGCTATCTGTTATTCTTGCTTTACGTTTTGAGATAACTTCGACAATTTTTTTTTTCATGTTTCCAAAAATAGCTATAATGGTATTCTAAAATAATGAACAAAGAAAAGCAGCTTCACTTAGAAAAGAAAAGTTTCAGAAATCTAAGTAAATGAGCAATTTCAAAAAAAGAATTGTCATTTTCCGTTGTGTCTTATTTCAATATATTATTTCCTACGTAATACTTTTAGCCATTTCAATTTCAATGATTGGAAAAGATTTTCTTTATTTTTTCGAGAGAAAGGAGGGAAATATTTTTTTTATTACATTGCATTCTTTCAAATGGTTTCATTTCAATCACAATTACTTAGATATTAATTCAAGATTCATTGCCTTTTTTATATTAAATTACCGATTGACAAATGAATATAGAAAATGTCCAAATATCCAAAAGAAGCATACGAATATGCAACTTTCGTTTTGTTTCATCAATTTCAATATATGATTGAAAATGATTTTAATAACTTAATGGGAAACCCAATGAGGTTACGTTTGTCTGTCATGATTTATTAATAAATGGATATTCACATTGAAATTCAGCTAAAAATATTTTTCTGGGCTAAATATACTTAAAAAAAGAATTTCAGTTTATTGAAAATCTACATTTAATTTTAATTTGACGTGAAAGGAATAAAAGTTAGAAAGAATAAAAATACTGAATAAATAAAAAATTGAAACACTTAGACATTTTATCACGAGAAAGTTATCACAAGATAGGCATGAAAAATTCAAACTTTGTATTTACTCACAAGTTTTGAACAAAGCATTGTGGTTTCTGTACTCATAAAATTATAAATATATTTTTCTAATTTAAAAAAAAATCAAACTAAACTGCGTATTTTTCGACAGAGGTTATTATACTTTCTTAGAATCCCACAATAGGCAATATAAATTTCCAAAGGCAAAATACTCACTTTTAAATGGAAAAATATAAAATAATAAAAATCTACTGTCAAATTATTGCAATTGTCAATTATCGACTTCTGCATATGCGGAATATCCATCCATCCATCCATCCTGCATATGCGGAATATCCGTCCGTTCGTCCCTCCCCCCCCCCCACCCTCCCCCCCCCGTGGTTAGTAATGCGAATAACCTCATACAATATAGACTTGCCAGCGAACGGGTTAAATAAAGTAGAATTTTTGTAAAAACAATTTATTTGTAGTTTTTTTGAAGTTTTAACTATTTTAGTTTTATGTCTGTGGACATAAAAATTTGCAAATTTGACAAGTTATATGTTATGATATATTGAAAGTATCACGAGTATATTCGCTCTGGCAATGGGTAAAACCCTGCCAACCATGAGTATATTCATGGTTGGCAGCGAATGGGTTAATATCCTTTTACAATGCTGTTAGTACAATAATAAAGAAGACTGCATGTTTTTTCTTGTTTTTCAGGACTACCTGATTCAATTAGAACTACTAAATTAGACCGAAACATACCTTGGAGGATGGGAATATTCGTCTTCAAGCAATAAGCGTAACTCAAGATTTTAATGAACAAAAATTCTAACCATGATTTGTACATTTTATTTTGTTTTGTTTTGGGGATTACTTATAATATTATTAGATTGGTGGAGAACTTTGGTGAGGTCTCTGCTTCGGAATCTGAGGCATTGATTTGCCGGTCCGGATTCCACCGAAGAACTATCGTGTAAGCAGGTCTGGTGCTCTTTATATTCATCGGGACCAACTGCTCACCTGCTGGTGTGGTGTGGCAGTTAAAAAAGAAGATGACAGCTCAGGTGTTGTCATCTCTCTGTGGTCCAAAATTACGAGATCCATAAAAAATAGCCCTAGTGTTTCTTTGAAAAGGGACGTTAATATATCTAAGCTAAACTGAAAATATTATTTAGAAAAATAGGTATAATTTTTATCATGTCCGATAATGATGTTGTTTTGGGGATGAGGTTTGTGACTTCAGCAAAAATCCGTACTCGAAAAAAAGTTTTTTATCTGCACAAGCATCTAAAAAAACAGTGTTTAAAAAAATAGCCCTAGTGATAAAAAAAAATTGAATGATAAAATTTAACTAGAATATTTAAGAGTATATATTTTGAGAATAATTTCATAATATAAATTATGCAAATACTTCATAAGCACAATATTTATTTTTAAATATTATAAAAAGTCAAAGAAAACTCCCCATAACTAAAGAAAATATTATCCTTCTTTAATAGGAAACACTACTTTCAAAGAGTTAAATAAAGTAATTTTGCTTTTAAAATTCTTTATATTAAAATTTTTTTAACAATTACATTTCGATAATAATTATTTCATAATATTAAAAAAAACTAACGCTGTTAAAAAAGTCCGACCTATCGTGCAATTTCATTACTAGATGACCAGCTTCTATTTCAACAGAAGGCTGCAGGACATTAAACGAGTTATCACTTAAGATGTCCTCGCTTTATATCTTACATTCCTTTTTTTAAACAGAAAACTCACACTTGATAATAAGTTCCCCTAAATATTATTTTTTCAAATGAAAAAAAAGCGAAATTAAAAGTTATTATCACAAAAAAGTTCAAAAACTAAATGCAAATAAATTGTAAAGATTAATGTTTATAATACTTTAAACACAGATGAGTCATTTAATTGTTTTCTATTATTGCTTTAGATACTTTAGAGAATGCTATTTATTTGAATAGAAAATAGGGAGAATGAATTAAATAATTTCGTTTTCGTATGTGTAGAGCTGATCTAATTACTTCGTTTAATCACAAAGTTTTGTTATTGTTGTCTCTAACAGGAATGTTAATGGCTTACGAAAAGAACCGCTAATTAATTGAAAATCGAATTATGGAATCCAGAAATCGATTTCCAGTAAACATTCGTGCTAGCCAAACATAGTTCTTCCTTTTTTCGAAAGCATCTGAAAGTTCCTGGCATATCCGTTCAGTTTGCAATTAATCCTCATTCTGCATGATCAAATGAAGTAATTATTTCAGAATGCAGTGTGATGTAATGTCCTCAAATGGCTCTCTCCACATCAGATTGGTCTTGGATAAAAAGAAGTTACTCTGATTTAAAACTGATGTGAAAATAAAGAATATAGTTCTATAAGAAGTATAAAGAGGAAAAAATTATTTATGTCTATTCATAACAAATCAGAAATGCAATGATTAAAATATAAGGAAAAATGCATTGGCATGAAATACGATATTTACTATAAAAAAATATCAAAAAAATTAGAAGAAAAGGATCTTTTGATTTCCAATAATTACGTAGAATTAACTGTCTTTGATAATCAATTGTTAATCTACTGCTATAATTTTTTTTAAAGTTAGAAGATAAAGAACCATGCCACCAAGCACGATGGTTGCATCAATTTCATTATCGGTTCGTTTCGTTTCTTCCCTCTATGGTATATATTCTTTTGCAATGTATATTTTCAGAGAAAAAACTTTAAAATTCCACTACTTATTTTCTCTTTGAAAAATCCAGAATTCGCTCATCACAATCGCTAAATTAAATGTTTAAAAGTATCAACACTCATCATTGATTGTTTATCAATGATTTTTATCACTATATCAATTTTAGATGGTATAATTGATATGTTACAGTTATCGATATGACATCAACGGTCATATGCCCATATTTTATTTTGCCATCACACCAATAGCAAAATAAATAAAAAACAGTGCCTTCATCGAGAGTAATTTCGCCAATTTTCGCCATCGCTCTGGAAGTATATTTAATCATTCAGAATGTTCCATCAAAATAGTACAATTTCTACTTATATCATCATAACTATTCTTTCATTTACTTCATTTCATAGCATTCATCGACTTGATTACTATAATGCCATTAATAAAGTCTCTGAATATGCTTTGTTTAAAAAAATTAATTTAATCATATCATGTAAACGTTGAATAACTGCATCTTATCATAGCAAACGTATAATAAAGAATTACAAAATAATGTAAGTAGATATTACAGTATAATGATACAGAATTCTGAAGAATTAGCTGTATTTCAAAGTAGCGATACCAGGTTATCAGAAAAAATTGGCGTAATTATTTCATTTGTTCAGGATAAGGGTTGTGCCAAAGTTTTAGTTTCCCTTTCGTTATGGAATGATAGGGGATAGACATCCCCTTGATGATATGTACAAATAATCAAAATCATCTATACGAAATAAATTTTTTGAAATCAATTCACTAGTTATACGTGTTGAACTTCATCACAAGATATGGTCAGAAACAGTTCATTATGAAATTGTTTTATTGCAAAAATATTATTTACAAAAGGCCTATGTAAGATTTATATACTGTGTCATTATAAGTTATTTAGAAATTTATGAAATGCTCTCAAACTGAGAGGGAAGTAGAAATAGGTTAATTTCACATTTTAACTGAGGTCAAAATATTGCTTTTTATCAAGGGGACGCATGGAATTTGTATTAAAAATTTCAAAAAAATTGAGGAATGTTCCATGTATAAATCTAAATTACTTTTACTATTTTTATTTGATTTCTGATTTGTTTTCTGGGTAGGACAGATATTCCCTTCGTTAAAATGAGTAATGATGTTGTTATATTTCTACATTAAATTTTACTATAAAAAATGGAAATTATTGCTTTTATGTGACATTTTAAAATAAATGAGTTATTTTATTGTTTACTAATGCTTTATAACTAATATATTACTATCACTGAAAAAAGAAATCGTTTAATTTCATAAAAAATGTATTTCTGAAAAGAGGCACCCACTCATTCTGTCTTAATTTACATCTATATCCTATTCGTGATTCCCAACCTTGTAATTTGAAATACCAAACATTTAAAACATTGGAAATTAATTGATTCATTTCTTATTTTAATTGATCGTGCCTTCCTTTATTTCAAAAGTATTTTATAATGAAATATATTTGTATCATAAGTTAATTTTAAAATACAAAATGAAAAATCATTACAAAAGCTTCGTTGTTAAAACTAACATTTATGCTTTTACATTTAATAATACAATTCTTTTTCAAATTCAAAAAAGCTCAATCTTTACATTTCCCCCTATTTTGGAAAGAGCTCAAATAATGTCATATGCCAATTTTTTTCAAAATTTAATTTCATTTTTAAGATATCATCCCAGCGTTTCCTTAATGAAAGTGTAGAAACTTCCAGTGTCTCAGGCGGACTATTAATTGCACCTTCAATTACAAAATGAGATGGTGTTAGAATATTTAAGTTGTTTACTCCGTCATTACCTAAACTAACTAGAGTTCTTAAATTTAATAACTCCTCTACTTGAGTTAATAATGTATAAAGTTCTTCAAATGATAAGTATGACGTTCCCAAAACTTGCTTTAAGTTAAATTTTTAAGATTTTACATCAGTGAAAAGGAATGATTAATCCATGATGTTATTTAACATGATATGACTCCATATAGGAAATTTGGAAGCAATCACTTTGTCTTTGTTATCGAACATATATCTTTAATCCACAACTAAGAATCATGCAATTATTTATAAATCTAATAAAAAACATTGTACATGGATTTACTTAATAAAGGACATATTTTTTAAATTAATAAATCAATTAAATCATATTTCAAAATTACAGCAAATACACAAGTAACTTTTTTCCTTTCTTTAAAGGACATAGTCAATGTAAGGCCCTCTCATCATAGACGACAATCTAGCAAGGAGATAAATCTCAGGATCACATATCTGCTGAATTTTCCATAGACGGTACATACCTCTATCTGTTTTGAGGGGTGAGATCTAATATCTCAGAAGTCCTGTTGGCAACAAAGAGCATCCAATTTCGAGGACAACCAGGAAGAAAAACATGGGAATTTGTCTAAGAATATAAATTAATAGCATGGTTATGAAAAGTATTAATTAAAACAGAAAATAATCGGGCTGACAGGAGAGCTCCAATAAATCCATAAAGTTCATCCAGTCTTTAAATTTGCCAGAAACCACTGGTATATTAAGTTCTGGCAAACGAAAATTCGAATTAGATTGCACATCAACTGAAGAAATCTGTGCTTTAGTAGATGTAGATTGAGCTATATTAAAAACATGAATTTTATTTCGAAACTTTCATATGAAGGAAAAATATCGGTCTTTGAACTATTCGATTTCAAAATCCTCATTAGTTAATTATGAATCTTATCTTTCGAATTCTTTAAAAACTTTAAATCACTGCAAAAGATTCACTATCTCATTCTTTGATTCTAATTCATCTGCAAAAACTCACAATCAAGTCAGTAAGGCCTTTACCTTGTCTCTTGGGACTTTAATTTGCATTATGTTTTCCTTGTATTTTTTTCGGATAGTTCATGTTGATGTGGAATTAAAAATAAATCGTTCGCGGGACGAACTGAAACTAAAGAAGAAATGAGTTCTCGTAATTTGAGATAATTTCTTATCAATTACTCTTATAGTTCCTCAAACATTCTTATCGATAAAAACATCAAAAAATAATAAGAAATAATAAGAACAAAAATTGGATTAGAATTTGGGATTTATTAGTGCAAATGCCTTATCTGACTATACTGCGCCAAAGAACAAAACAGAAGAAACTTATCTATTTCTCTTGCTGGAATTTCGTCGGTACTTCAAATTTGTCGCTATATGTGTGTTTAATATAAGGAAAGATGCTTTTTTAGATTAAACACACTG
>JAOUZG010027140.1:2702668-2828423 GCA_026289955.1 Argiope argentata | reverse complement strand
ATATATATCTTTAATTCCGTTTCATTAGTTTAAGTTTTTAATTTGGCTATCTGAAATAAAACCTAAGTGTGCATTCGAATATTCTAATGAATAAGAGGTTGCAATTAATCACCGTTTTTTGCGTGCTTAAATTAAACGCTATTAATATCAGACTAAGGTTTGAGCTAAAAAGGTTTAAATTCTAAATGGGCCAATAAAATGAGATTCAAAACATATTTGTAGCTTAACCGATTGATGGCTAAATTTTTTGAAATGTTTGAAAAAAAAATTGAAAAAATATATATAATATAATTTTTTTTAATTTCAGGAAATGCTCCGAAATTTCGCTTAAATACATCATTACCATTTATAAGTATGTATAGAGCAGTATGGTTTGTTCTAGCTCTAGTGCCACTAAAACTGACAAACCAAACCATCCATAAGTGCCTTCCGAAACACTGTGAATTAAAATTTAAGGTAACCAATTACTGATACCAGCAGTTGAAATGATGAATAAATTTGAAGAAAAAACACATATTTTTAAAATCCCACACAAACGCAGATAATTGCTATACAACCAAATATTTCGGATCAATTTTTAGGAAAGGGGAAGGAAATCTTGACTCAAAATTAGGGTATTATGTAGAGGTCAGAGAGCTTCCTCTTTAAGTGTTAAAAGCTTCAATAAATATTAATGACTTTTACAATTAGAGAACTATGATTTATTTTGCATAAAAAGAAAACAAGAATTCAAAAAAAAAGAATAAGCAGCAATAGTTCTATTGAACTTGAAAAATATTAATTTCCTACCGACTTGTTGACATAATATATCAGCTGTTATTTGATTAAAGAAATTGCAACATTTTAGAAAAATAATTTCATTTACAACTTAACTAAAGAAATTAAACTTTTGATTTTTAATAAGCACTTCACCGAGGTAGTGTGCGCGAGAGCGTTTTGAAAAGAAAGAGTAAGAATAGGTTTTTTAGAAGCTTCTTTAATTAATACTCGGATGATAAGAGACGCGGCAATTACGTCTCACGCCGTCTTGACGGGGCATGTCGTTTAAAAATATCTGATATGATTAGTGATAGGTATACAGGAATTATAATAGATATATACGATTTATATTGTTGTTACTTATGGTGCTAGTGTAGGGACAAGCCCCCTGCTAATACAGCAGCAGATTTAAGCCGAAAGGGACGTCTCTTGTTTTTGAAGTAGCGCCAACTAAGGCCAGGAGTACGACTTAGCTACACAGTCACCTCATTTGTTTGCACAATCCCTTTTTACAGGGGGGGCATAGTCGCACATCACACAGATAGCACAGAGAACAACCATGCCCAAACCGGGACTCAAATTCGGGACTCCCAGAACACGAGGAAGACACGCTACCTCTTTGCCAGAAAGCTGGATATACGATTTATGATAGATTTCATGACAGGTATATGTGATTTATAATGGATATATACTATTTATGATAGTTATATGCAATTTATGGATAGGTATAAGTTATTTATAACAAATATATACGATTTATGAAAGGATATGGTATTAAAGATAGGTATAAGTAATTTATGATATGTATAAATGATTTATGATAGGTATTCGCTACAAAACAAAGTGAAGCTTGATTGTCTATCCGTATGGAGTATTATTTTCCAGTCTAATATGGAAAAAAGGCATCAGAAAATTCAAGATAGTGTTTTAAAATATAAGCTGGCTTGAGCCTATTTATAGTCCAATTTGTTTCTGTCTCCTCTTTTTTCCGTGCAAACATTTAGTCATTCTCGACAAGATCCTGTAAACAAAAAATAGAATCGATTCGTTTAAGATTTGTTACCGATTGGATTCTCTCTGGAGATCCCTGAATGCTGTATCGTCTCTTTCTTTCTTTTTCCTTCTTTCTTCCCTGTTGTGCTCATCCAACTGGTTAGATAACTTAGCGTTATAGTCACCGTGGGCACAGGATGGCGTTCTGTTATGTATGGATTATAATAGGATTGTTCAGCGATCCAAGTTCAATGGTTCATTGATTTTTCTAGAAAGACTGTACCGCTTACCAAAGAATTAATCAGTCGAGGAAACACTTAAGCCCTTTTACAAACTCTCCCGAATACTCAGCAGGAACGTTCACAGAATATTCGTTCAACGTGGGGTGGAAAAGGCAATAACATATAATGAAATGTTTAAAAATCGCTTGAATAAAAAAAAGTTATTTTCGATGAAATCTGTTGATGTGATGATGAATATCAAAGAAGTCTCTACACCAGGCAATTTAAACACGAATAATGACTTTTCACCCAGATAAAACTAAAAAGCCATAAAACTAAAAAGTGAGGGATTGCCTAAAATAGTTCAGGTTTGAACAGTAAGTTCTTATTTTAATTTTACAATATATAGGTGGTTTGTTGGAAAAATAGTTTTTTCAATGATAGGAACTATTAATTATTCGAAATGGGATCTACTTTCATTTTTGTTTAATTTATACAATTGTGCATTTCTAAATATAGTCGTTTGTTTACATTTTATAAGAAAGAAAAATTAAATATTTTCTATAGGATTGCGGTTATATAGAAATTATCCATCTTTATAATAACATTTAGCACTTAGTCAAAAAATAGAAAAATAAATAAATTTTGTATTAAATCTTAGGGATAACGTGAATGAATGTTAAAATTTTCAATGTGTCAAAAATATTCTAAACTTTATTAAATAAACCTGCATAAAAGGATCTGTTTGGTGAAATTTTCATTTTAATAATTTTTTAATGCCTCTTCTTTCTAGACATTTAAATAAGTTGGGATTTAGGGGGGTAGGGAATGTAAAATCGTAAGATCATTAATGCTTTAGCCAATTAAATAATAAAAATCCCTACACTTTATGTTGATATACTTTTAATGTAATAAACGACTTAAACTTCCATTAAGCCATTAGCTCTTTACTATTTAAAAAATACTTGTTACATCCTTTTAATAATATGTTTTTGAAATTTGTCTTTGCTTCAAGTGAAGTTCATGAAAAGAATTTATACGAATTTAAAAAAAAATCCTAAAATAACATAATCAAATTATAGAAAAAAATACTTTTATTCGTATATGTGAATTAAGAATGTATCTAGTATTTAAAAAATATCTTTGGAATCTCAACATTTTTTCGTTACTTAAAGCGTTTTCCAGGATCAACGATTAAATGATTTTCCTACATTTGAGTTTTAAAAAAAATGTGCATTTTTTAAAACTAAAAGATGCATATTTTAGAATTTCTTTACGAAAGCAGCATTTTTAAATTATAACATTTCTCTTCCTAATTTTTGAAAGAAAAAAGGGCCTTTGTCATATAAAAAGAAACCATACACACTTGTTTCAAAAATCCTTCATTTAACAGGGTTTTTTTCAATTAGAATATTTTGAACTCTTTAAATTAGTTATGCACGATTCAAAAAGGGCACTATTAGGGGAAAAAGAAATAAAAATTTTAACTTTTCTAGTCAATTCAAATTATTTCAAAACATATCACCAACGAGATTTTTCGATTAAAATATGTGTATACATTTTTAACATAAATGCTTCATAATAAATCTCAATTCTCAGAGGAATTTCGTTTATAAAAATTTTACATAAATTTTGTATGTTTAGGCATTCATAGTAATATATTTTTATATTTATTACACTTATTTCTAAGTATATATAATCTTTTCTGTTTTGATATTTTATATATACTAGTTTTATTTTGCTTCTAACCTTTGATAGGATTTATTTGATTAAAAAATGGAAATATTTGTTATACTGTTTATTACCTTGTTAGCTTCACTTTATAGTGCTCGTTCAATTGATATTAATCCATAACAAATATTAAATATATTTTTGATTCAAAACAGGATTCCTTTTAGGTTTTTTTTTCTCTTTTTAACCAAAGATCCGTTTGCAGATGTTTGCATGTAATTGTCGTTGCTGGTTTCTTTAAATCTTATATTTAGATCTGCAGAAATGATTTAATCTATTTAATGATTATTTGTCAAAATAATTCCAAAGATAATATGAAATCACGTTTTTATATCAATTTGATTTCAAATTGTTGAAATTTCAGTTATACATAAAACAAAATTGCAGCTATTGAAACAAATGGATGTAGGTAAAAAAAATTGGAAGTATGAGGAGCATTCAAAAATAATAAAGGAAGTTGAGATTTGTAATGATATTTAAAATATGTTCTGTTAATTCTTATGCTACGAGTATTTATAAATTTTTGTAATTTCTTCTGATAATCATTGTTCTTAATTGTCTTCCAAGCTATATTCTGTTTTTGAGGTTTAACGATTTTTCTTTTAACTTTCATCCAAAAATCCTCTAATTATTTCCTATTTCTTCACATCAGAGAGAAAAATGAGAAGTTTCCAATACGGTGGTAGATTTTTGCTACGCTAGTAGATGCTGAACTAGAATAGGTTCGATTCTTACCTACGGCAGTATGCCCAAAAATGAAAGAATATTATGAATGCCCATGGCCATTAGGATTTAATATTAATTGTCGCGCATGTTGTCAAAATGTTGCACTTTTTAAAATTATTTTTCATATATCCCTCAGTAAACTAGACTCGACGCTTTTATTTATCTTTAAGAATTGATTAAAATGTTATTTTAAATAGCTTTTTATGTTTATTAGTTCTAATTTTTAGATTTCATTTCTATGCATGGTGTAAAATAACTATTTAAATGCAAGGTGAATTGACTACTCTACGGGACCGAATGCAATTGCGCGCATTTCTTGCCGAGGTAATGAGGCAGAGATCTCCACATATACACCTGTGTGAATAATAACGGGCGGTCAACAATATTGTTACAAGTTTACTATTCCGTTGTGGTTCTTTTCCGATTTTTTGATCGATGAAATAAGTCCTTCCTGAAGGAACAGATGACGACTTTTGTTAACATGAAAACGACAAGTATAAATATTAGATGAACACAAGATACACACTAGAATACTACTATAAATAATAGTTCACAAGTAGGAATCGGTATTAATAGCAACCACGGCACATAAAGCGGCCATACAAAAGTTAGTAAAAAGAGAGAATTCAGGCAGTTTCACTTTACGACCTCTCCAAACGTTTGCAAATCTTCACTGTCTCCTCGCTTTAGCTGTATCCAGATGCCGTCTCAATACTACATGACTGGTTGTTCCAATCACGGCACGACGCTGCTTCTACATTAAACAATAGCACTCGGCACACAACTTGAAAATCACTTGATCTCTTTGCTGTATTGAATCCAACTAATTCCTGCAGACTCTTTACTTGATTGATTTTGGCTTGAGACTGCCGGCCTTTTATAGTTCCAGGAGGCGGGCTGAGAAGTTTCTTGATCAATCAAGCGCAATTTGGTTCGCATTGTACCTGCCAGAATAATACTAAATATTTAATCTTATTAAAATTTAGAATTTCCAAAGTCTCCAAAAAGTCACCAAGCCCTGAGACCACTGATTATGCATACGATCAGTAACCAACAGAGTTAATTATAAAACTTTCTTTCCAATGATTCAACTAAACATATTGGGACGCAACAATACAGATGTGTAACAATATGTAGAACGAGTACTATTGAATTATCAACAGCCCCACAATCCATTTCAGAATGTATGAAAGAGGCTTTTCGAATCATACTGTCTTTCATGTCAGGTTCAAGTAACAATTACATGCATTTGTTACTGACACCATGGGGCCCAATTCTACATCGAAAAAAAAGAGAATGACATTTTGCAAACAGGTGACGCTATAGCGAAATAAAATGAAAGATAACAGTTCAAAAGTAAAAAAAAAACTGAATAGTTCAATTATTTATACAACTGATTAAATAATATCGATAGATCAACAACAAGCTGAAAGTGGATCATCGTATTATCAATATCAAACATTTCGTTAGAAATAAGAGACATGCTTCTTTCAAGTCCAAATCAAATAATAATTGCATTATGCGTTTATAACGGAACCATAGAGTCGAATTTTATATTGAAAAAAAAGTAAATTGACTTTGTACCAACAGGTGAAACAGTAAAGAAATAAAAAAAAAGTTCATAAGTAAAAAATAACTGAATATTTCAATTATTTACACACCTGTGTAAATAATAGAGATCAGCCAACGATACGTTGGAACCAACAGTTTATCAATAGCCAGAAGCAACATTTCAGTGGGTATGAAGGTCACATCTCGAATAATTCTGGCTTTCAAGACTCCTGAATGTAAAGGTTACATGCAATTGCTAAGCATCATTCCGATAGCCAATCCACGTCTCGAGATACACACATTGAGCCCTCTTTACACTCTCTTATGGTTTTTAGGGGTCCTTGTACATTTTAGTGACAATCTAAATCTCCCCACAGACGTCCACAGGCGCGGGTGATGCTACCATGTGTCAGTTGGCTGATTTAAGACCATATTCATAAAGATAACATGCCGTACTGGGACCATGGGGGTTGAGTTCTTTACCAAAAAATATAGTTTGAAATTCTAATAGCAAATCGTGCTGTTAAGTAAGAAGAGAATTAAAAATTAAAAATAAAATAAAATTATAATATTTTATTCATTTACAGAGATATCTGCTGTATGGATATACCTCGCCGGTAAACAATTTGCTGAAACCGTACCACTGCCTCATGAACGGCCGAACTTCTGCAAGAATTCAAAGACAATTCGAACAATGCTGATTTTCAAATCCACTTCATTAAATTACACGTTCTTCATAAAAGAGAACTTTGAGTCGAGCATCAAGCCAGTTGTTGCGAGGGTTTCTATCTCGTGAACGGGCCGGTCAGTCAGGGAAGAACGCGAGATGACGCGTTCATCAAGAAAGCGTACTAGAATCATGTTTTTTTAAGACTTGCAATATGAACAATACCATTTTTTTTTTGGGGGGGACAGTTTTTTTACCTTAATATCAGGAGAACATAATTCCCCCAAAATAATATGCATCGTTCATTGTGACAGTACACATAATGAATAAGTTCATTGCTACTTCCTGGAAGAAGTATCGGTCAATATTGAATCCACACCTTCCCGTGAAGTATGGGGAATTAAGGGTTTGTTGTTGCATGGCATGAGGATTGGTAGTTCAACAGATGTGGAAATTCTAAGTATTCATGCACTATTTAATAAAAAATGAGTATCTTCTGCCCAAAAGAGATTCATTGACAAGTATTCCTCCTCTTCCATTATTAGTAGAGAAGAATAAAATCGTGCATCTCATTAGAAACGACAAACATATTGGCATAAAGCTAACAAATTGGAAACATATGTACTCTAATTGGTGGAATTCGAACCTCTGAGCAGTTTTTTTTTATTTTTTAATTAATTTCGAGTACAATTTTTCCCTGGTTTTTTCGCAATAACTACCGGAAACGCTGCAGAGCTAAAATAAGTTTAATTATTATCTATTGAGTTATACAAAACATTATCTTTATTTCTTTGCTTTTAAATTCACTAAAATATTTTAACATCTTTTGATGGATCTATATTTCATTGCTACATAAAATTTAAATCGTTTTCATTTTTTCTAATAACATTTTAATATTTTCCATTCCTTATAAATATTTAAGATTTAGCTTATTTTTTTTGATTATGAGTAGGTTTCAGTATAAAGGATGTTTTCAATAAAAATCTTTGAAATTTTGTAGTACTTATATTAAAATTTTTTAAAAAACACAACGATTCAATATATTTAAACTACCAATTTAAAAGCACTGTTTCCTGTGAAATAATTTGGTACATAAAAATTTAGAAAGACCATTCCGGAAAGATACGTTTGGACATATCATAGTAAACATAGTGGTAGATGATTTACAAAATGTTATGGGTTATAAGTCTGGGAAATTTGGAATTTTATTTCCTGAATAATCCAAATCTAAATATACAAAGAAAGCCATTGAAATTTAAATAACATGTAGAATTTCTAATACAAATTTAAAATCTGAATCCGGATTGTACTGATTGCATTGATCGTATCTTTCTAAGTACAATCCGGTACTTAGAATGATACGATCTCAAAATGTCATTCTAAATTGAATTTGAATGAAAAATAGTGAAGATTAGCAAACGTTAATCCAGTTGAACGAACTCTTCGTCAAAATATGTTAGTTTTTAAAGAAAAGTAAAATTTCTAATATGAAGCTACGGAATTCGAATTCGAATATTAATAAGAAATTGAAATGCTGCTTTAAAAGTTATATGTAAGTGTGATGTACGGCACTTAGACAAATCGATGAGAAAATATCGCAGAACTACTAGGCGAATCGTTGAAAATTGTTCTGCGCAACATATAATTTACAATGTAATATTCATACCAGCATTTTTAAAAATGAAAGTTTACAAAAAAAAAAGAATTTTTCTTTGAAATTATTAGATTTAGTTTCTAAAATTGAAGCCATGTGACAAGTGAAATCTTAACATGCTATCAAAAATATGTTCTAAAGCTATTTTTACATAGATAAAATGAATAAAAGAAATTTAAAAATGCTTAATTGCATCATTCACTAATTCCCTAACGATATTAAACTGTCCCTTATCTCTTTGGTTTGCTTCGCTGTTTTTCTTAAATTTGCTGTTAAGATCTCAAAACTTTCACACATATCATTGGTCAATATTTAATTATAATTACAAAACGGATTATTTACAATTTTCTCGTAATAAAAGGAGAGCATAAAGAATATAAAATTGCTTTAGTATAAAATTATGCAAAAAAAATGTTTTCCTGCTAAATATAAAACATTGTGATTTTTGAAATACCGAATTGTTATTTTACTGGCAGCCAGGTATATGCATAAACACAACAAATGAAATAATTTCACAAAGATATAATTTATATAAATAAAAAAATGTAAACGCTGGACGTCAGTTATGATGATGGCATTAGTTATGATGATGATTTTAATCTCCTCACCTTCATTTTTTATAGATTTTTTAAAGAATATATATAACTAAGCCATTACTTGGTCAGTTCAAAATAATTATTGAATTTTTTTTCAACAACGTAATTATTTCTCTGTGAATACTTTGCTTACTAGATGATTGAATATTTATTGTAATAAGAGAAATAAATTATAGTTTATAAGAGCTCATTCTTTGGTGTAAATAACACCCTAAGGAAAGACCATTTTTATTACCGTATATAAGAGCTGGTCAAAATGTTTAACAATATTTTAGTAACTTAATAAAACTCTATAAATTCGTTATTTAGATTCGGCTGTTTGTAATACTAATAATATTTTTTCTCATATATTGTATTGCATTATTATTATTTTATTCTACTAATACAACAGCTTTTTGAAAAACATGCATTATTCAAATATATATTTTCAAGCAAGTAGTAGTATGCTATGAAATATGGAAAATATTGCACAATAGAATAAACTTGCATTGCTAAAATATGCTTCTTTAAATTATTAATGCTTTTATTTCATTTTCATAACAAACTTTAAGAATCATAATTTATAATTTAATGATGTAGAAAGAATTCCATGTCTTATTGTTACTGAAAGATATTTAAACCATATCATTTAAAGAAAATCATTCGTATGATAATAATAATAAGATGATGTAAAGATATGAAAAATTAATCGACTTTAAAATATTTTGAAGTAACATTTTGTTATAAATAAATTTAGAATAATATTTTTTGTAAAAGTAAATATAGACAACCAATGGGAATTGATTGACAACATAGCATGAAATATAAACAATAATTATATTTTTCATTGTGAAAAGATATGTATAAAATCGTAATGTTTAGAATTTGTACCTTTTTTTTACTTTTTTTATCGTTGCAATAAAAGCACTTTATTTTTTTTTCTTTAAAATATTACATATTTCGGTTCATTAAATGACTTACTGAGCATACATATTACTTCGAATTTCATAATGAATCCCTTTGAGGATTAAATCTTTTTTCAAAATTTCAAGAACATGATGTTAAATAAAAAAACTAATTAAAAATAAATGCTCCTAGAATGTTTTTTTAAATATCGTTTAAGCATTTATTTGAAGGAAAAGGAATTGTGAAAATGGTAAGTATTTTTTTACAAAAATTACCTTCAGTTTATTCCCTTTTCATGCTTTTATTCTGTAGTTTAAAAATATTTTTTTCAGCAAGTTCTTTATTGCAAAAAATTATTAAACGTCCTATTCACTTTAAATACATAAATAAATAAAACTATAAAATATATAATTTCTAAATAACTGTAATAAAGTTATTATTAACATTTTTAGCCAAATACGATAATTTTTATCCATATGATGTGTTTGTTTAATTTAAGATTAGACATACACAATAAAAAACTTATACGAAGGGGTAACTGAAAACGGATAATTGATATATTCGTGATAAATGTATTTTGATATTAGAGAGTAAAATATTTAAACATAATTTTAATGAAACATGCTGCTCAAAAAATAATTAAACTATAATGCAAGAAATTCAAAAATTAAGTAGTAACAGAAAATCTATTTTTCAGAAAATCCACAAACTAGCTACTCCGAAACGTCAGAAGGTATACGAAAAACTTGAATGACCGGAAAGAAAAGCAACAAAAATACTTATGGGAACTGTGGTTGAGACCTGACGATCATCACCGCACACGATTTAACTCTCCACTTAAGGAAGTACGTTCCACCATCAATGGGGAGAACCAGCCTCACCCCACCTTTACAGTACGTAACAGGGTAGCGAGAACCAACCACTATACCGGAAGTTTCTCATCATCAATTACGAGATACCCTACTACTTTGGGAGTGCTTTTCAGGGAATAAAAGAAAGGAAAAGTGCACAATTTCCTCAAATCAGACTCTAATAAATAAAGAATTTGTTTGTGATTCATAAAATCATACTCAATCCATTGTTTAATTAATCTCTCAGAAGAAACAATCGACGTTAAGTAGACGTCTTCAATTATTGAAATACCTAAATGGATTCCTTTAAAGAAATCACCAATTGAAAAAAAAATTCGGAGACTTAGAAGGAACTTTAAACGTAACTTATATCAGAGGAAGGCAATAGAATATCAGAAAGCAATTGCCAAGTCTTGAAATCATTTTTCGAACAAAGTTTTCGGAAATACGCCCAAAGTCCTAGAGAAGAATCAAAGCGATATGAGAATCGCTATTTAACGCTGACTGGCAAGATAACATGAAATCTGAATATCTCTGTTCCTTTTATAACACTGTCCCTCGAGCAACGGCATTGGAACTAAAAGTGTGTGTTATGTCTCTACAGTTTATGAGAATGAAGATTTATAATATTTATAATAAGTGTTTCAAATGAAACGTCCAGATGTAGTGCTTGAAGGCAAAAGTAGAAAGTGTGTGTGTGTGTGTGTCTGTGTGTGTGTGTGATCGCATTAAATTAATTGTAAGACAATAAGGCGATGTGTCAGAGTGGATATTCATATATGCGTCTAGTGTGTGTATGCTCATGTGTCAGTATGTTGATAGCGAGTGTGTGTATTTATGTGTACGTGTCAGATTATGTATGTTTCTGTGTATTCTTATGTGTCAAGGTGTGTATAGTGAGTGTGTTATTTATCTTTATGCGTCAGTGTGCGTATGTTTGTTTGTATTCTTATCTGTCAGTGTGTGTTTATATATGTCTGTGCATGGTTATGTGTACCAGCGTACTTGAGTGCGTGTGTGTATGTAACAAAATTATGTTAATTGTAAGAGCTGCAAATTACTTTGTAGTCGAAAAATTCTGTTTTGAACTGAATACTATGATTATTTTTTTTTTCATATGAAGGAAATTTGGGTCTTAACATTGTCTATTTGAGTGAAAAATTAACACCTCTGGTTGAGACGGATGGAAGATATGGTATTGATCTTTTATTAATGAACACACAGTCTTCTATAACATTACAAACGGCTCTCTGATGGATACAAAAATAGATTTAATCCAATACAAAGATCGAATTCTGAAAGTTCTCACAGCTTTGATTTCTTTAAATGAGCGATAATTTCAAATTGTATCCTAGTTATTGAATGAAGTGCTTTAATGTGAAGCTATGAATGTTTTTTAACACTAATTCCAAATCATATCGAAGTCATTTAGAAGAAGATTACTCTAAAAATGAACCGATGAATTTATTTTAATAATCAATAATTCTAAATGATATAAATGTCATTTAGAAGAGACAACTTTAAATACGAAGCTGTGAATTTCTTTTAAGGAACGATATATCCAAATTAAATCGAGGCTTCCTTTTAATATGAAAAGTTAAGAAATAATACTAATTATATAAAAGATCAAAAATTAATTATTTTCAAAATCAATATCAAAAATTAATAATTCTATCATTTAAAAAATCAAGTAAAATACAATTAAGCAAAATTAAATCAAGTAATAATTTTATCAAGTTATAATTCAATAAATAAATAATTCAATCAAGTAATAAATCAATGAATCAAGTATCAAAACATAATAATTTTCTCTTGTAAACCATTTTGAGAATTAAGTCACTAGCTTTTAGAACGAATTATATGTATATTTTTATTTCGACACTATCTTATATAAAAAAGAAACACGAAAATAAGGATTTTTTTATTTAATGTTCGCTTGAAAGGATTAAGAAATAGTGTAAAACAGCATCTAACCGACAAAAAAATATTATTCTTTTTTAAAAGTTCTCATTTATTTCGAGAGATGAACTAATTGAATTAGGCATTTGAGATGCACAGACAAAAAGAATATTTATATAATTAAATGAACATTTTCAATTAAATGCCACTGTCATTTCATTTGAATGCTCTTTCACTATAAAAAACATAGAGAAAATTTAAATTACATATAAGCTTTTGAATCCAACAATACTGTTGAAGCAATTTAGCTATACAGCAGAATGTTGAGACAAAAACTCCTCTTAAAAAACATACCACAAAAAATACTATCAATTAAATGTAGTGAAAAGCGCTAATGCATATTTGAAAACTCCAGTATCAAATTAGAATACTGAATATCTTAGAATACTGAAACAAATTAAATCATTGACTGCAATTTAAAAAAAAAATCGAATCATCTATTAGGGCACGATATCGAAGTACATAGGGTAAAAACTAATGATTAGATTTAAGATATTTGTTGAAAATTTTTCTAAAAAATAGCTATAATTAATGCACTTAAAATAAAATGCTAATTTGGATATAAAATAAAATTATCCGAACTCTTTTCAAGTGGGATCCTAATTTATTTTGAAAAATGAGGTACTAGGGAAATAAATATAGGAAAACACGTAAATTTGTAAATAAATATATTTTTTATTTTACCTAGTTTTACATATAACATGCAAAGAGAATTTTCTAAATGAATCATTGTAAAAATATACATTTTATAATTTTTTGAGTCGTAAAATGAGTTGAAAGGTTCTTCTAAAAGTTGCTGCAACTTTTACTGTAAAAATACACAGAACTGTAAATTTTAGAAAATTCTTTCTGAAAGTACCTACTTTTTAAATAATTTTAGCAGCAGCAACTATAAAATATACAATTAAAAGAAATATGATAATAGTTTTAAGCATATATTTTGAATCAAACAGACCCAGATAATCGATTCCATTTTTTCACCGTTTTCATCAGCATAATTCTGAAAATATTGGTATCTTTCAAGTGAAATCCTACTCTATCGTTCACAAATTAAGATAGAGAAGAGAAGAGGGACATAAAAAAGAAAAAGTTGCTAAACAGCCAATAATTTCAAACAAATACCATTTTTTTTTAAAAAAAATTGGGCAATCCCTAACTGTCGTCCACCAGTTTATTGATTTCGTAGAAGACCATTAAGAGTTTTTCCTATTCTGATTTTTTGACTTCTTAAAATGATTAAAATTTGAGATTTGCTTTCCTACGAAAAAGATGCAGTGACGTATTTCCAAAATTATTGCATTATTCCATCTAAAAATGCGTGTTTGAATGAACAACATAAGATGAGTTTATACGTGGAAACGGACAAACAATGGCGGTGTTATGTATCAAAGAGTTCTGACCACCTAAGTAAATTGGCTCGAGGTGGTGGGCGACCGATGGCACATTGACGGTCCAATACGTGTATGCCATAATTCTTTCTTTTAGTTTATTTTCTGCTCGTAATGTTTGAAAAAATCTTATTTCATTTGAAATAATTACGTAGATTTAACAGAGAGCATTATACTAGACTTTGCAAGTAATGTTGCTATAATCAATCAGATTCTTTTGAGTTTGAATTTATAAAGAAACAATTTACTGCAAAATGTCCTTGGTTTTTTTTATAAATGCTGATAATACTTAGCTTGACTTTCATTCTGTATAAAGATACTAAATATTAAATATATTGATGGATGAGCAAGATACATTTTCTAATTTTAATTCAATTAAAGTTGTTGCAATCAAATGTGTACCATTCATTTTCATATAAATGTATTGCATCAATAATAAACAACAATTTTATATATGCATTTTAATTTGGTATTGTGATTTAATGACATTCATAATTTCGAGACATTCATAAATTTCGGGAAAAAAGTAACTACGCAAATGAACTTCTTTTAATGACTGCATTCTGCTAGCTGTTAAATTTAGTGGAGGAAGCAAAATGGTGTTGAATTGTTTTTAGTGGTTTGGCCTGGGGTCACTAGTGGTTGGAAACATGAACTCTGAGATGTATGAGGACACTCTAGACAATGCTGCACTCCCAACTCTATAGAAATATTTTGGGGAAGGCCCGTTTCTCTTCCAGCAGGATAACTGCTCCATTCACACATCGAGGCTTACACAGACGTGGTTTGACGAAATGGGTATTCAAAAACTGTAATGGCTTTCTCACATCCCCTATCTAAATCCCTTAAAACACCCTTGGAACGAATTAGGTCGCAGATTACATTGCCAACCTAACCGACCTCCCTCACTGCAAACACTCGCTTCAACTCTGATGGGCACCAGGAAGTCAATTCCTATAGCCACCTTTTAAAAACTGGTGGAACTTCTAACAAGACGTGTGAATGTTGTTATTGATTTAAAAGAATGTCCAAAATTGTATTAATATGTGACCCAGTATTACTCTAAGTCCATACTACTCGATGTCCAGATATTTTTGGTCCGATATAGTACTACAAGCGAATCCTTCTTTGAGTTTAATTTTAATTAATACAAAGTATTTATACAATAATATATGCAAAAAATATACCTATTTCTCCAATCTTTTGTTAGTTTACTGGATAATACTCAGAAACAAACGGCAACGTCAATTAAATAAATAATAATCATGTTGCAATTTTTCTTTAAAACCTTATCATCTAATAGAAAAAATTTTGATATGCAAATGCTTTCAAGTAAATGATAATTTACCACATGAAGCATTACATTATAAATGCAATTTCTCCTGAAATTATGTCCTTTGCTGTTACAACTCAATAATAGTTGATTATATTTTCGAAAAAAATTAAATTACCCTTAAAAATCTTTTTTTAATGTTGTTGTTTTTTAATATAAGAATTAGTAGAAATTTAGTAGAGAAGAGTATTTAGAGTAGAGTAGAGTAGAGTATTAGTAGAGTATTTTTACAAATAGAAAAAAAAAACTGTTTTATGTTTGAGGAAATATTCTTCGGAAAAATGTACTTCTTTGTCTTCAAAACAGTATAAATTTCTTAAACGAGAATTTTTTTTCCTTTATAGAGTTGAAAACAATTCCTTTGACACTAAAAGAATTGAATCAAAAAAATATATGCCGAAAGCGAAGAATTGTATTCTTTTACGAAGAAAGCACGCCATGTTTCTGAGCACTTTCATTTTAATATTTTATAGAACGCTAATTAATGGAAGGCGTGACTTTTCCTAGTGAGTGAATGGAAAATTTTTACTTCCTTATTAGTTATTATTTTTTTAAAGTTAAAATACGAAGAGAAGAAAATTACAAAGAATTTCTGTGACTTAATTAATTTGAGAGTGTTAGAAATGTCGAGTTACTTAGAAACGATCTTTTTTCTTTTATTTTCTTAAAATTGCAGTTTGTTTGCCTTACTATACTTGAAAATAAACGTACAGAAGCTGAAAGAAATAAAATATTTTTTTCTAAATTGGAGAATGCTGCTTACAGCCTACCTCGTAAAATGTCTAGTGAAATATAGCATTCAGGCGCTTTAAAAGAAAAGTTCCAGTCTTTCAAATGGTTTAACTTTAAAATATTGTCCCAAGAACGAAGCAAGTATGCCTATAATCAACGTCAGTATAAACGAGAATAAGTAATTAGATGCATGGAAAGTCTTTTTTCATTCCAAAAATTCTTCTGTATTTCTACAAGTTATTTATTTATTTTCGGTTGTTCTTTACTTTTTCTCCCTAATGCTTGAGTTACTTTCTTTTACAAAAATGAAAGTTATTTTTAGCAATATATTATCCAGGGTTATTTCTGCTTAGAAATGTGATTCCAGCTTTGCACATTTCTGAAAATGTTGAGAGAAAGAATTTCAAAAAACACCTCATATTTCAAAACAAACAGCTGATATGAACGTTTTAAAATGTTTATATCAGCTGGCCTTCATTTACCTTAAATTAAAAAATTTATCATTTCCAAAATGAAATAAACAGTCACAAAGTTGAACCTCTTTCGTAAACTCAAAGAATCTGAGTTAATATTAAAAATAGTTTAATACATGAAATAAACAATATTTATTCCACCCTTGCTTATTTTCTGAAAATGTATTGAATGAAATGAAATGCATTAATTAAATTCAAATATGTAATTCACGGAGGAATCAACCAATAAGAAGCAGTAAAAATGAGACTCTTTAGATTTCGTCCTATTTTATGCACGCACATAAATCAATCATTGAAAGAATGATACGGTCATGTATTTTTGCTTTTTACATGCATTTTTAATGTACGTTAAAACCAACTTATTCAATATTTTACCTTTTCTGAGATATAATGTACAATATGCTTTTAAGGAATTGTATAATATATAAAGGATATATATATATAATTATATAAAGGAAACGTCTCAACAAACATATATTTATGTGCCAAGTACAAATTATACATGTAAAATTATGTCTTGGAGATTTTAGAACCATGCGATCCTTGAATAGTACAAAAGATTTTAAAAAATACATGCATAGCATTAAGTAAAGTATCGTACAATCTTATTGCTTAATAGCCCTGAAATATATATCAAATGAAAATATTACATCGATTTACAAATTCTTAAATATGTCACATAATAATTGTACATATATGACACCTTCCTATAAATATTAGAATTTTTAACTGATTTAAATTATTATTTTAGTATTCATTTTAATTGATAATTTATATTATTTACTTTTTGTACAATTATCTTTATTATTTTTGTGCAATTTTTTAACTAAATCTCATTGATAGAATTTCATGCCTGTGATTCCGTAAATAAACTATTTTTAGGCATCAATTGGTTATGTATATTAAAGCCCTTTTAATAGGGTTACTCTTGTTCACTTTTTTACTTATTGAAACCAGTTTCATGACATCATAGAACTGAAAAAATTTAATTATCTAGTTTATCTTAATTTCAGCAGTAATGTGTCTTTTAACTGTCACGTAAATTGCACAGAAATTTGCCCATTAGCTGTCTCGATTTCACTTTTGGGATTTAGGAATTGTACACACATCCCTGGGTGAAAAAAATACACTCATAAACATTAAGTAAGCATAATTCAGAATCATCAAAATCGAATTCTGAAAATAAAAATTTTACATGTAAAATTATCACACACATCTTCAAGAATAAAGTTGAAATTACAGGATGCCACCAGATGACGCTGATGTCGAGAGTGTAAGAAGGTACGAGAGATATCGTGGAAATGACGCAAAATTTTTCGCATGCATACTGAAAGCCACTCAGGGCCATTATCGAATACAAAACTGAAAACTGTATGTTAATGCTAGGGATTCAGTAAAATTGTTAAATCCACGCCCAAGATATATGTTTTGTAAATAATGTTTTCTAGTAATTTCATAGGCATTTGGAGACCTACCCAAATTCGCAATTTTATGAAGAATAAGTCGTTAATTATACATCATGTAAGAAAAGTTTAAAGATTCATTGCTTCATTGAAGTCATTACTCAAACAAAAATGAGAAGTTTCCAATCCTCTTGATCAACCTGAATTCGAAATTAAACTTTAACGATGAATCCGGCAATAAAAAAAATATTAAAAGAAATTTGCTATACATATTTCAATGTCTAATGTCAGAACATCATTTCTTGAATGGCCAATTATTAAAAACGTTTTACTTAATTAAGCAATCTAATCTACAATTAAAAAGATTTTTATTAATATTTGAAGCAAGCATCTTAACAAAAAAAGTAGCAGATTTTGTAAACGTATAAATTAATGAAACAATTTAAATCCGTTTTTAAAAAGATTTTTATTCAAGTTTGATGAAACTTTCATAAACTTAAAGAAAAAAGCCTAAAAAAATCTTTTTAAAAAGTGACAAATTGGGGATTTAAAAGGTCTTTATTTTGAAATTCCGACCATTTATTAGTATTTTTGAATTTCTTAGGCCTATTTTTGAGAAAGTTGAAATTTGAAATTTCAATTCCTTGCCCACGGATTTTTGTTGACGCCAAAAAACTCATCCTATTGAACCCTCATTGAAGCACCAAGTGCTCGTTCAAGTTAAATTATATTTTTATTCATTTTAATGGTTTCATTAAATGAGCCCTTTTAGTATTGCAAACGATCCAAAAAACTTTGTCTTGCATTTATTGTTTAAAAATTATAGCATTTTCTATTTATTTCATTTCATATAATCACGTGCTTTAAATGACATTTTTCTAGGTTTTATTTGCTGTAGTAATAAACTTTTTTTTTGTTTTAATCAGAGATTTTGTAAATGCGATGCCAGAACTTTATTACAAACTGATTTTTTGAGATGTTCATGCAGATAATAAAATTTCAATTTTTCGCCTGCGGATATAATAAAGTTTCTACTTTTCGCATACGGATTTTTATTGACTCAAAAAAACCCCATTCTCAAAACAGCATCAAGTTCTGACATGATAAAAATTATGTTATGATCATTCTGAATATTCCTTAAAATGAAGCATTTATAACTATATATCACTGTATTTATTTTCACAAATTATGATGTTTATCCATGTAACATATTTTTATTTCTGGCACAAACTCATTTCAAGACCTACAAAGATTCTTCTACTCCTACACTTCTCTTGCAGTTTAGCTTCCTTGCAGACTCTGCAATGTCTAAAGTAATTTTGAACTATGCTACTCTCAACACTTCATTGTCAATGGATTTTTCGAACTTTCAGAATAAAATCATGTTCTTATTCTATTCAGGAAGACCATTCTCTAAATAAAACGGTAATTGGTTCATATTCTTGCATTTCAAGGAATTTATATTCCAACCAAAAATTGCTAATAATAATCCCATAATTTTGAATTCGAAAGGAACTGATACTGTCTCAGAGTTCTTCTTACATTCTTTTTCTTCTTTCAAATTATTATATTTCAAATTATTATATATTCAAATTATTATAACAGTAATTATTTGCGTTTCTCTAAAACAACATTCGAAATATTTTATACTTATCTGCTATATTTTTGTATTACATTTACTGAATTTTAATACTCCAAATCTAATGTTGATATGAAAAGTCATTATATCAGAAAAAAAAATTGAATTAAAATAAATGACTCAAAGACTGAACATCGAAGAAAATATTTTTTACTCGTAAATTGCAAAATGAACGAAAATGAGCACATTTTATTCTTATCTTATATTTAAGATTAGGAAACATATTCAAGTATTTTAGTTTAATTTGCTTGATTTTATTCAATTTTATATGATGCCTCAAGCAGTACGATTTAAGAAAACTTTCGCCCATCGGTTGTTGAGAGTAGAATGGTTTTTATCTATGATACTGACTCATTCTGAGAGGATAAAATTATAATCTATTGAGGTATGGGTCATTGAATCTCCAGAAATACACTCATTAATGGTTTTTGTAATGTATAATAGGAGTAAAGAAATAGACAACTCATTTTTTAAAGAATAATCAAAGAATAGACAACAGAGCCTCATTTTTTCATTATTCAATACCTCACTCCAAATTTAACATGATTTAGAAAATTGTAGCTGAACTACCAAAGCTCCAAAAAGAGTTACATAAAAGGACAAATTTCAGCTCTTTTTGCAGCATGATAATGCTATCATGCTGCAAATAATGATTTACAATATCTTGAGATTTTATGCTTACATCATTCCTCTGGAATTGAAGATAGCCTTGATAGTTTGTTTTTTTTTTGGATGTCCTGTTGGTTGTTTCGGATTTCTTATTTTTTCATCTAACATTTTTATGGGAAATAAATGTACTTTTGCCCAAATATAATAAGCCTAAGCGTCTCTACAGAAAATAAATAAGCAACTATATATCTATAATAAGCATATCTTTTCTGTCAAGCTAACAGAAGTGTTTATTCGAGAAATTAATTCTGCTACAAATAAATATTTAAAATACTTCGATTTGAATTGAACGTTTCTAAACAGATTAAATATAGTGGAACAAGAGCTGAAACTAAATCGAACACTTTGGAAATACTTTTGAATATGGGGTGTAAAAGTGTATTTCATTATTATCTTCCTTAACTAATTTTCAAGAATTTAAAACGCAGATTAAATTGGGAAACAGTCGTGAAACGTAAGGTATCTATGTCTATTCTATTCTTTACAATATTAACATATACAAGAAAATATAAAATATAATTAGATAGTGATAAGTTTAATGGCCACAATTCAAAAATTTAAGAATAAGCCTCCTAGATCCTCTAATTTAACACCATTGGATTTATTTTCATGGATTATTTTAAATAAAATGTCTATGCTATGACACTCACATAAGAAGCTTGCATTGAAGAAGGAAATCCAAAGCTACATTAACAAAATTTGATCACATTTATGGAAAGTAGTCATGGAAAATTTCGAAAAAGTGTGCGTTATTCCATACATAGTCCTATCCTATGTACTTTGCAATTAAAAAAATTTAACAATTTACGGTAAAAAAATTATATTTAATTCAAATGTTGCATTAATTAATTATCTGTTATGCTCTGTTTTTGAAATACATTATTTCATATTGTATCTTTATTATGTCAAAAAATCGTTTATCAGTATATTTCAATCCCTTTTAAAACTATTTTTATAAGAAATTCATTATATAAAATAAGAGTTACCTCTAATTAAATTAGATAAAAGCTATTACAAATTTTACTGCATAGTTTTTTAAAGAAGACATTCATTAAAAAACTATGCAGTATAGAAAGGGCTCTATAAAAGAGTATAAATGCAAATACAACATTTTAAAAAAATTACATCACAGTTTTATTTATAATTAAAATACATTTTTCGCATTATTTTTTTATTCTTCACTCTAATATTGCCTTTTATGATAATCATAATTAAATACTGATGATACAACAACTTTCTCTTCAATTCAATATCAAGACAACTCTAAATAATTGAATGTTTATATTTACGCAACCATGCCTACGACTGAATAATGTAAACAGTATTGCCTGAACAAATATCCAGCATTCTTCTTTCATTCATTTGATCGTGGTATATTATTACTCCCCGAAACTTTCCCTCCCACTCCTACTGTCTAATATCGTTTAATTAAAATTGGTTCATCCCACGAAATAGTCGCTGAGTTAAAGAATTTGTACGATTATATCATGAACAGAATACTGCCCTTTTCACAATTTACTTATTTTAATCATTATTTAGAAAATAGAATTTCAAAAGTTGATGTTTTTAAAGGGTTGATCAGATATGTAATACGAGTTAATAGTATATTGGATAAAATAATAAAAGTTTTTCAAATATTATATTTAAAATGCTCAGAATAAAGTAAAATCAAATAAACTTTTATGTACATTTAAAGCATAAAAGTTTATTTGAGCTTTAAAGTAAAGCTCAAATAAACTTTTATGCACATTTATAAATGATTAATTTTCTATGGTTTAGGCTTATTGCAAATAGAAACTAATTATCAATAAAAGTCCTCCTACATCATCACAAAATTTTAAACAACTTATTTTCATAAAGCAATAGGTATTAACACTTTTTTTTAAAAAATTATCAGTTATTTCAAATATTTCTATAGATTTTTCATATTATAATATTCATCTTACTTATTAATACTTTTATATTTCACGTTTGGGATTATAAAAATTGTATTAACTTCCGATTCCTGAAGAGAATCAAAATCTAAGGATAAGTTCATTTAGATGTGATTCGCTGAAATGGCTTCGTCCATTTTCTGCAGTTCTGTCTGTCCTCTCTACAGTTAGTGGGAAAGCCATCGTAGATTCACTAATTGAATGAAATAGTTCCTCGGTCGCGTTTCAGCATTTAATATCCACTCTACCCTAAGCTATGATATAAACTGCACACGTATGGAAGATATAATGATAATATCCTTAAGAGATATTTTTTTTGGAATTTCGAATGCACTCTCCATAGGGAATAGTAAGCTCCATTATAAAATATGTATAAAAGACATTTTTATAATTACATTTTTCCTTATAATATAATTTATTATACTTATATTTTTGACACCACCTCTATTGTTTTCACTTTATTGCACACTGAAAAATACTGATTGTAATAACCACAGCAAATTATAGCACTACAGTTTATATAGTTAGGCGATTATATTTGGCGATAAATTCTGTATTATCATTTCAAATAGGTAAAAAGACATCTTTCACACAATCAGCCGCGTACGTGTCTGTTTAAAAAAATCATTTGTGCTCTCTTGGATAAGGGGGAAATATTAGGGAAGAAGGTAATGGATTTTTTTAAGTAAAAATTTACTAATCAAATAAATTAGAACTCTAAATGCATTTATTCATTCATACGAAAAGAGACCTACTGGAAAATTGAGAACGTTAAAAGTAAATTACTTGCATAACACAGTTGGAATACGATGGATGTTTTTAATTTACAGTATCTAGTTGAGAATTCTATAAATTACAATTAATTATCGTTTATAATCGAAAAGAGCGTTTGTGTTAACTAAATTCTAACTAAATAAATTTTAAGGCCATAGTCCTTTAAAAGAATTTCAGTAAGTTAGACGACTTCTTTTTAACAAGCTATCATATGTTTTTGGATTAAAAAAAAACATTTAGAATCTCTTGGATAAGGGAAAAATATTAGGGAAGAAGATAATGGAAATATAAACTCTTACAAGAAATAAGTGCATCTTTTGTTTTATTTCCTGGAGTAGCCAAAGTCGTTTTTCATGAGATTGGTTTTAGCCAGATGAGTTATAAATTCAATCTGAACAAACTTTTAAATGAGTGCCAGTTTTGATGAAACTCTGTCCAAGATTAGATCTTCAATGAATGTTGCCTCAGTTTAAACCTCAGGTAGACTGCAAATCAAAATTTTGATGTTGTAGTATTTTTTTTTATCTATAATCGCTTACAAACTACAAAATTCATTTTCTCGATGAAAGGGAATTCATTGAAATATTAAAATTAGTAGAAATATTCGCTTATTATGAGACTTTGAGGAATATAAAACTAGTAGAAAATAATAATTTTATCAATACAAGCCATTTCAGAAAGCATGCATTTTCAGCATTTTAATCAATATAATTAATTACCGAAGTGTTGAAAACTATATTTATAATCGGAATTTCATTGCTTTTTTTTTTGAAAAAGTTAAGCAATTGATTGTTCTTTCAGTGAATCGGGTAAGCAGATAGTTGTGTTTCCTGTGAAGCACTTAGATTATTCATTAATATTGTTAACTATTTTATTTCATTATTTGTGCAATTGATATTGAAAATTATTCGTTTGGAGTGAATTATTCACAACTAAATTAACTGTCTTTTTTTATCATTTATTTTTCATATTTATTTTTCTTTTTTTAGCTACTGTTACCATTTAAAAGTGGAGGAAGTAATCTAAATTTCTGATAATTTATTGAATTGAAAATCTGTAATGAGATAAACAGTTATTATAAAATTTTCAATCAATTTTAAAAGTCTACTTTTTATATCTCTTACCAATAGTGCTTAGAATGCTAAAGTTAATTAATTCGATGACGTGTTGACCTAGTAAACGCCCTTTGAAATGCCATTCCATTGATATTTTGGACACTCACTATTGACTCTAAAATACATGCTATTACTCCCAGTCGAATGATGACTAGATCTCCAGATCAAAGCAGTTTGTGTGATTTATATCACCTGAACTGAACACCTCAATCCATTTACTCATTCAGTTTGATGAAAATTATGAGATGATTTAAGTAGAATCAAAATTTATAAATGCTTTAATTTCTTATTTTTTTTCATAATATTGCATTCATTTTCAGCATAACAGTGTTATTTTTGCTTTATTTTATACGTATCAATCTTATACGTATTCATCTTATACGGAGAAAGAGAAGTATCAACCGTCATATCATTCGCACTCTGACTTTTGATGATTACCCACGTTTTAGACCTGCTTGAAATCGAAAAACACATTTTTGTAAAATGTTCGTCAATCTATATGTGAAAAAAATAATCCCCAAACACTTTTTGCTAGGTTAATGAAATTTAATGCACTGTTCTGTTTCAAATTTAAGGCTTTCTATCAAATTTTGAATACAGTTTTTTCAGAGGAAGCTTCGCTAGTCGGTTGCTTGAATATAAATTAATGCAATAATTACAAAACGAAGAAAGATACATAGATACAATTCTGTACCTAGATTGTACATTTATAGCTAGAGTCTATCAAATTCTAAGCCAAATCTAATTACAGGCTGACTGTCTGTAAATCTGTACTTACAGAAATAAGCAAAGGCGATAATTCAAAAGCGCAAAAGATTTAAATATATTGAATTTGGTATGAGAATTTGTGACTAAAAATTCAGTTTTAAGTCATTTTTTTCTCAATCGGTTGAGAAAAATCCTATTCCGATTTCGGATATTATCAGCTGCATGTCAGGGATTAATCTCAAAAAGAATGACTCGATAGATGGAGCAAAAATGCTAAATGCATACCAAAAGTTAATATTTCGTAACCAATGCCTTGTATACATTCTCTGCTGATGATGGCGTGTCCGCTTTACAACGGAAGAAGGGGTGCAGTAGCTTCTGAGGGTATGGACCCCTGAGCACCCGAAGGCAAAAGAATGAATTCTAGACCATATGAAGATGACACACTCATCACATTCACTTGCACAGTCCCTTTTTACAGGGGAGGGGCACATTCACTCACCTCACAGATAGAACAGAGAAGAACAAATATGCTCTGGCCGGGATTCGAGCCCGGGACACCCAGAGAACGAGGAAGACGCGCTACCTCTGTGCCAGGACGCCGGCACTTTCGCTGATATGAAAAGTTTATGAAACAGTCTATACCACCGGATGAGTATTTAAGTTCTTTCACTTTTTTCAAATATAACTTTTAAATTCAAATTTAAATTCAAAACATATCTCAGGAATAATATCCCTACAAATTTCAGTACAACCCAAAACGACTCTTGGAAATTAAATGATCGTAAATCTTTATTTTGTCTCTGTGTGAATAAGAAGTCAAATTATAGCAACCTACTGGCTTGTAAGTAATGCTTATTTATAAGCACTTAAAAACTTCTACTGTATAATGTAAAACTTCTACTTCATAACTCTACTGTCTCAAAAAAAAAAATCTCAAAAAAGTAGTCATATATCTATATCTCAAAAATAATCAGGATATCTTTATATAATTTTATCCTGATTATTTTTATATCAGGATAAAATTATATAAAGATATCCTGATTTATAATTAGTTATTTAGTGATTTATAATTTATAATTAGCACTCTTTATGTCTTACAGAATGTTATGAGCTATGGATTTCATAATGAATACTTTAGAAATGGATTTATGATAATTCCATATAAGAATTTTTGAAAACGAACTTCTAAAATTTCATATATAACCTTATATATCGCACGCAAGAAATTTATTTTTTCATATAAATCTTAGGTAATAGCTAAATGTGTGTAACACATACATGTGTTAGATGTGTGTATAAAATGTTTTACACCTGCAATGTTATAAAGAAAAAAAAAGCTGCAACATTTTTTTAATCTTCAACAATCATAGCTTTTGTAAATATACTATGCTACAATTTGCATCAAAATGCGATTTTTTCAAAGTCTACATATATATTTAAATAATCGAACATTTATTATTCATTCTGTTTTAACATTAATAAAAGTCATATAAACTTTAAAATTTATTTATTTATTTATTTTTAAATTCCCTTTTAAATAACATTGAATACCCTAAATGTCAAAAATGCTTTAAAATTTGAAGAAAAAAAACATGAGTGTTTTAGGTATAAGAAGTATAAAGTGAAACATTCAATTTTAAAGGTTTATGGAATGATTTACTCAAATTCTTGCAGATAGCCTAACAAATATGTTTCCTAGTTTCTGAAATAAGAAAAATAAAACCCTTCCATTGAACCTAGAAATATCGGGGTGTGATTGCTAAATATTATTATTATTTTATTTTTTCTCACTTTATGAAACATTAAAACAACTTCAAAATATTTCTAAATTTATGGATTGGTTATTTATTAATTCTGGAAATGAAGAACGTTTTGTGCAATTATTTCATCAATACAATTATTTCATCATCATCATGCAATTGTTTCATTTGAACAAAAATTAAACTTAGATTAAAAATTAAATTAGATTTCAATTAACGATGTTTTTCGTAAGACGTATTCACCAAAATTTAGTATTTCAGAAAATAGCTTCTAAAGATATAAAATAGCATTAAAACGAATGAAATGTAATTATAAATATAAATGTCATTTTCCAAAAAAATAGGCTTAGAAATATTATTCTAAATATTTTATAAAGATGTCTACTCAAACATTAAAAACATTAAATTGTACCTTGTGATGTATAAAAAATTGACTTTTGAAGCAATCACTTACCTTAAAATAAAATTTTATAAATTTAATTAGTTTAACTCTTTAAAAACACACGCACACATATTTTTTTATTATTGTTAATGTTTTAAAAATGTTTAAATATCTTTAAGTCATTTTACCAAAAAAAAAAATACAATTATAAAGTTTTTGTTTATTATTGATGCATCACTTTTATATAAAAAGAAATATTATATATTTAATTGCAGCAATTTCAGTTGAAATATAATAAGAAAATACAACTTATTCATAAATCAATCCATATTGTATAGAGGATCTTTATATAGAACTAAAAAACCAATTTAAGAGTAAATATAGCATTAAAAAGTAAATTATGCAAATATAAGAATTATTATAGCTTTCCAAAGATTTTTTTTTGGAAAAAAATTGAACTAATTTATGCAGAAGACAGTTCTGAAATAAAAGAAATTTTTGGTATTTTTGCAAAAATAAAAGATTTTTCAATGCAGTCACTTTACTTTAAAATAACGTAAAAGTTCTTTTGACCTACTTTCGTTCGGTATGCTATCATAACTGAATACTTCAGGACGAAAAATATAAATTTTTATGATACAAAGTGTATTTGCTTCGACATAAATGTGAGACATATCGACATATATGATACATTTGAGCAGGAAACTACCATAATGATCACTCACACACGCATTCTATGCAGCCAAGATTTTCTTCCAAATATTACCATAAAAAATAAGAAGAACTTGTAACCGAAATCTCTTGCACATGCATACAGAAAATAAGTTATTTTTGAGCCACAGTAGTGCAATGAAAAAAATTTATGAATGCATTTTTAAGGCATACAGAGCCACAAATATGCCATTAGGTACCACGAAAATCATTTTTTTCTTTTATTATTATTTCCTTTACTTTTATATTTTTAATGTTATTAAAAGTTTAGATAGAAAATGCTGGATATATTTAATTTATCTTAATGATTTGGAATACACAATTGAGTTTTGAAGAATTAGAATATGAGAGTGTTAAGAACTACGTAGAGAATAATAAATGCAGAAACTATTAGCAGCTTTGCAGGAAACAAATTTGTAAATCAGCTTGCTGACTAAACTTATGAAACCACATACTTTATAATTTTTCACGGTTATAATATTACGAAAATTAACCCAACTAGTATCATGAATTTCGATTGTTTTAATAAAAAGTAATGCACTACATATAGTTGTTAAATTTCTCTGATATGTAGGCCGACCATCATAAAACCTTTTATATAAGAAATACTTTTGCAACGTTACAGGAGAAATTTAAGCAATTAATTATACTTTTAATATTTTACCAAGGGCTTGAAAGAATTTCTGAATTAAAATTTGAAAGAACCCCCATTACAATGCAGGTGCTCTGAGGAAAGAAAGACTTATCAGGCATGTCTACTGAAAAAAAGCGATTAATCTAAAGCACAATATACTTATTTTAAAACTTTATTATATTATAATTGTAATAAACTAGGAAGCTTTGTACCTTATTCGCTTCGATTCATCAACCTCGATGGTGATCTCGAATTATGTGTGTCTTCTTGATAAAAGGGAGTCCTGAGGGAGAGCCTACAGGCAAAAAATTTTCATGAGCAAAAATCTCTTTTTCATTTTTTAAAGAAAGTAATTTATTTGAAATTCAAACGTATCACATTATAATTTAATTGGTAGTAATACTTGGCATATGTAAAATCACATCTTTGTAGGGGCTCATTAGCACCACAGCATGTAGAATATAGGGCTTACAGATCAAGAATCATCGCAAAGCCCATCACATGTGTGCAAATTTCTTAGAAACATCACAATAGAAGCTGGGCACTAGGCACATTTAGGAATACATAAGGGCAATAACTCAAAAGCGCACGGACTATATATATGAAATATGGAATATGATATGTTTACTATATCTGTATTTCTTTATTAAATTTTGGTTCCTTCAATATTAAAAGCGGTTTCTAAAACACATATTCGATTTTTTGATACTTGTATATTAACCGCATTCCAATTATCCATCTCTAACAATCGATGTCAATAAAACGTTTCGCCCGTTTGTGTTCAGTAACTGTTTGTGCATAATGACATGTTGCCAATAATGCACAATTATGAGACAGAGCACATCGAGATGATCATTCTCACTTTTTCTTAATTGGTAAGTATGATCACAAAAAAAAACTGAAATATAAATACAGAATATGGTCACAGAAAGAAATAATTTGTCTTTTCTTTAATATTTTATTTAATTAATGATTCTTCTATAAAACGATGGTGTTCGTATATTATAGATAAGCAGCACATTCTGTAGGAGTACGAATTCCTTGACAAGATACTTGTTGTCTGCAATCTCAATTAATAAGAGTTTTTTTTTTACATATAGACAATGTGCTTGCTGGGATCATGAAGGATAGACGTTTATAAAAGGAGTAAATTTAATGTAGGTACACATTTTAAATTATTTCCTCTAGCTACTTTTATAAAATAATAGCAGCATCAAATATTTTTAGCTTTGTATTGAATATTTTATATGTATTGCGATCGATAGCATTTAAGAAGTAATTTTAAAAATCTCTTGAATATAAATAAGTATTCAGTCTAGAGTTCAAAAACACTGTGGCATATTCTTGAATTAGCGAATTCAATTTATTTGCGTCAAACATAGAACATGTTTGACTTTTGATTCAATGATTATCAAAATTAAATTACTTAATATGATTGTTTCGTCATTTTCTGACGATTTATTTATCGCCTATTTTTTGTGTGGAAGTAGAGATTTATTTAATATCTTTTAAAATGTTATAAAGTAGCCACCATTTTTTTTTCTTACGAAAGACAAAATCAGATCACTTAAGACGCATTAAGAAAATAAAAGTTTATTTTATTGTGATCATTTATTTCATTTTTTATTCGCTCCACCCTTTTATCCATTCATTTAAAAATGAATTTTTCAAAGCAAATATCGATAGTTATTTTTTCTTCAGATCAAAGAACAATTATTAAGAGATAAATTTAGTACTAAAAAGACACCTCGTTTTTCAAGAAAAGCAAAATGTAGTTACTTTAAGAAGATTAAGAGATTAAGGAAATCATTCAGTTCGATGTTTAATATTATTATTTTATTTTATTTGCTTATATCTTTAATCTATTTTTTAAAGATAAATTTTTGAAAACGAATTCCGATAATTACTTTTGTTTTCTTCAGATGTGTAAACAGATATTAAGAAATAATGAAAATAAATAAAGGGGCAAATAATTTAAATTGATACACTTATATTTCCACAATAGAATTTCACTAGATATTTAAAGCTTAGGAAATAACTTTCAATTATAGCAAATGCGTTTTACGCTTCTTCAAAATAATCAAAGTTTCTTTTAATCTTCAATTCTTTTAATAATTAAAAGATTATTCTTTTAATCTTTCAATTCAAATCTCTTAATTTCCAAGTAATTCTGAAGTATTCCTCACTTACTTAAACTTTTTTTTTTGTTTTTGTTGTTTTAACAGAATGCTCGCAACACGAGAGGACATTTTTAAAATATTGCAATTTTCTTAACTCATTTTTCGAACAAGTGCCTAACAAAGTACAATGATTATAATTTTGTAAGTTTAATTTAATTGGGAGGAAATTTGGGTAAATATAAATATATCCTTTGGGTATGTATAAATATATCCTTTTATATAATGTGGTTATTCAATATTTTTGTTATTATCTACTTTTTTGTGTTATTAATCATATAATATGTAAAACTGCTATAAATCATTTCTGAGAATAACCAAGTTATATTCCTTTAAATATCAATGTTTAATAAACAAAAGAAAATTACTCAAAAATTATTTAAAAAATTTATTTATAATTTAAAGATTTTTTTAATTAAAATATAATTTAAAATATTAATTTAATGTATTATAAATTAATGTATAAATAGATGTGCATAAATATTATATTACATTAATGTATAATTTAAATGATTTTTTTAAAAAAATTGCAATTTAGTTACCTTTTTAAATGGTTTCTGGATCATATAATTTTTAAAAGCATTTACTAATTTTTAATTAATTTATTGAAGTAAACATTGAAATGGCCAAAATATAAAATATGCATACATAAAATTAAAATTAATCTCGACACATTATGCTGGACAGGAATGCTTTTATTGTTAGTTATGGTGTATTGTTCAACAGATAACATAAATATTCAAATCTTATCCATGCTCTACCTTAAAGGGAATTTGGTTTTTAATAAAATTTATTTAATAATCTCGCTTTAGAAAAAAGGATAATAGTCAATTAAGATATTACCAGTTAAAATTCATCATAATCTCTATCTTTCTCTGTATTAATCGTGAGAGAGGCATAAGTGTCTGTTTTGAAGCTTTACGAATCAAAATATTTTACCTATAGCTAGAAAATTTCACCTATATATATACATTAAACTATGCAGTTCACATAATTTTTTTTCAAATTTTAATTGTAATTTAATTAAGGGAAAACTAAGGGAGATATTTGACTTTCTTATACTAAAATATTTATAAGTAAAAAAATATATTGTTTTAAACTTTAAAAAAATTGTGTTTCATTAGAAATTGACTTTTATTATTCAATTTCTGTAAAATGCTTTATCTTAATTATATAGGATAGATATAAGCTACAAAAATGTATTTGCACTTTTGAATAATCAAATAAACAATTAACAGGTGTAATTGAAAATGTATATGGACTAGTTGCTTTAATTAAAATAGAAAAAAGAATTTAAATATTTTACGCCGTTGTATCAATTTAAAATTCTTTGAGTAATTGCCATAGATTTAATCGATGTTTTAAGAGGCTAATAATTTGCTGTTTACAACATATTTCAAATTATTGTATTTGTTGATTCTTTTAATATTAAATAACTAGTTATTGTTTAAATTTAAATACTACTATCCAAAATATTATTTTAATTGTTCGATAATTTCCTTATTCACTAAATTAAAAGAAAAATATCTTAATAAACATAAAAGTGGGACCTGAGATAATTGAAGGGCGTAAATACATTGCATTAATTTCACGGCAGATAATTAAAAAAAAGACTCGAAATTTTGTTAGCATCTTAAAATTTGCATATGCAAATATAATAAACAGTGAAATGTTTTTTTTATTTGAATACCGTTTTAAAACTGCCTGAAACTCGTAATACGTTAATACAGTTTACTCAGACTAATGACTCGTTATTAAAGCTAATGAATATTATTAAGTTCATTAGCGATCCTCAAAAATAAATTTATGTTCATTGAACGTAGCTGGTGCAAGTGGCTAATTTTAAATGGTACTAACTAAGACTGATACGTTTCAGACTAGAACATGAGAGCTAATATTCCATTAGACTGAATATTTTGAAGCATAATCAAATGATGGGAAGATTTCATGGTGAGTGTCTGATAAAGATGCTTTGACATTTGATAGGAAGTGCGTTACACTCACAAGGATGTTAGGTCACCGAAGCAAATAAAAGGAAATTATGTTTAAACTCATGAATTTCAATTAGTCAGGGAGTAAGAAAATATAGATTATGACCATTTGACAATTTCCCAGGAGATGTTGAAATTCTTTGAACAGATTAATTGTTAAATGGTTTTGTTTTTGTGGTGAATCTACTTGATATATTTTCATAACTGCTTTATATCTTATAAAGATGATTGTGTTATGGTATATGTTTGTATCGTTATTCTGAATTCTTACAGCGAAATTTATTGTATTTTTTGATAAATGATTTTTTTTTAGTTTTACGCGCTTTTAACTTCACGAATTAAAATTACGAGTCCGACTCGTCATGAACCTTCTTAAAAAAGTTGGCAATGACGAAATGATCTGATCAGAAATAATTTAGAGTTTATCCTTAATATAATATTTTATTTATAATAGTTTTTAATGGAAAAAACCTAGTTTTCTGAATCAGTTCCTTTCCATCAAATAAAGAAAATTAAATTGTCTGCCTGCTGCCTAAAAATAAATTGAAGTTCAAGAGGTAAAATTAAAGAAATAATGGCTTCCCTCTCCTGCTATTTACGATGTGAAAAACAATTGAAAATTTCATATTATTCATCTATCGAAAGCCATTATTTAAAGAATGGATAAAAATACAGCTTATTTCTTAAGGAGCTAGATAATATTCTTATTAAGATTTCTGCAAAACCTTAATCAAATCATTTGTTAAAAATATAAACATGAAAAAAAATTCTAAATACGTTTTTTAACCAAAAAATTTCCTTTTTTTCCAAGTTTTAAAAACTGGTATTTAGATTATACTTGAATATTGGTATATTTGGCCAAACACTGGTATATGGGTAAGACTCGTATATAAAAACTGATATATTTCAGTCTTATATATATTTTTTCAATCTCTTTTACCGATTATTCAAAAATATAGTGATTCTAAAACTTCCTCTCGAATGCAGTCACATACCTTTTAAATTTATAATTTGAAGATGATCATTTACTCAAGTTAATAGTGGGGATTTTAAGGTAAATATTTAGTACATTTTATTCTTTGTCGCTTTATGCGTATGAGATGTTTCAAATACACAGGACCCGTAAAGCGCAGTTGTAGGCATTTTTTTTTTAAATTTGCACATATCTATTCATTCTGGAAACGCGGAGAGTCAATATTCCTATACCAGTTTGTAATCTGCAAATATGTTATTTTAAAATGTTCTAAATACAATAAAAATTTATCTTGTTTATATAGGGATTGTAAATTTTTTTATGAAATATTGTTAATGTTAAAATGAAAAATTAGATTTTTTAGATTTAATAGTTTTTTTTTACTTTAGGCGCACCAGTTGTGAAAAATTATGTAAACTCTTTTAAAACAGAGTTTGTTCTACAGGTGAAGTAGAAGAAATTAATAAGGGAGTATACCTACTGCTTCCATATTTGTTTTCCTTAATAACAGTAACAGTCGTCGCTTTTATTTATCATGATTGTAATTTTTTAATTTTAGGGCTTTAAACTGTTATTTTTACAGAATTTCCTCTTTGGCTTTATCTAAATTCAAACAGTCATCGATTATAATATACGTAACATTGTAAATGTTACGCTTTGATTTCTATTAAACTCTTATCCAAACTTACTTTATTCATTTCTATGCACGTAATTGGTATAAATAGCAATTTTGTAGTAAATATTGAATATGAAATGCGCTTATTAATGAACTCTTTTTTTATCAATTGGACAGCTTATTTGTTTGAATTACCATCTAATAGTGGATAAAAGAAGAAGTTTTTATGGATTTGCTGGATGTCTGAGGGAAAATAGACGAGGCTTTAAACAAAAGATTAGCTAAGCCGAAGCTCGTATCAAACCATATCAAATAAAGAAATCAATAAATAAACAAGTCATATTTCCCAGCAGTACGCCAAATACCAAACGCTTTCATAATAAAATGAAAAATAGCAGCTAGGAAATCATCAAAATAATGCACTCTATAAATTGTGTCCCGAAATTAATGCAAGATTCTGAATTTTCCACCATTCGTGCTGGCAACACTATTAAAAGAAACATCTGACAGCTGATATTTTGAGTTAAATAAAAAGGGAGGGTTACACGATAAAAAAACGCAACATTTAATTAAATACAAAAAAAAACGTTTTTCTTTAAATAGTTATATATTTAGTGAATTGTAAAATACGCAATAAAAGTTTATTTATGGAATAAAACATCGGACAAATACAAAATATGGCTGCATTTCTTTGAAGCAGCGTAAATTTCCCCCTTCAAAGCACGCGTTCTTGTGGGCTTGATGGTCCATTCCTTTGACATCAAATAACCCCATAAACCCCATCCGAAGGTGTTAAATCCCATAATCTAGGGGACTAATTCCCAAGTTTCTAATATTTGCCCTGAGGTTTTCCTTATATTTTAAGTATTGTTCAACAATGAAAACACGTTGCTCTATCGTATAAAGCTCTATTTTTACTAACCCTGTATAATCAGTTATGGAATGTTTTTAATACAATTACCAACACTTTGCACGAATGGGAGGGAATTCAAATCTTTCGTTACTTTACGGACATTTTATTATGCATATATATACATAATTTAAAGAGGTTAAAGTTCATACAAATGGCTCATTTAGATGGTAACATAAATTAACACCCAGTTGTCACAATTCTTATCACCACGTTTGGTTTCAAATTAATCTAGTTACCAGAAAAATATACTGCTCTATTATATTTTCCTATAATCAGAATCACTCGAAGATTCTGAAGTTAAACTAGAATTTAAATTGTCTAAAACAAGAATTTATCTTTTACGAGGGTAAATTTAAACTGATTGCATAGAATAGTTGACTAGGAAATGCAATAGCAGTCGTTAAAATTCAGGCAGAGGTGTTCAGGTTGTCTACTTCATTTCAAGATATGTAATCATATCCGGTTGCTGACGAGCCGTATCTATGATTTTCTAAAGGGGGGAAAATGAGAAGGATACTAGATAAAATGAAATCGGGTTGTTTACGTTTAATTTTCTATCTAAAGATTAGCTAAATAAAGTGGCATTATCTTTTATTTCAATTTTTGATCCTTTTTCGTGATGTTAATATTGTATCAATAAATTTAAATTCTTCTCAAAGGGATGAAAATCTTTAACCCTTAACACATTCTTTTAGGGATACCCAGATTTCCCTCTCCGAAATCAACATGCATTAAATAAATCCTATTAGAATCTTATGGTATAAAATCATCAGAGATCCTTTTGGTCTCTTTTGCTATTCTGATTTTGTATCGCGATGTAGACTGACGGGTTTCACTGCTTGTTCCTTATATAAGATATGCATCTCGTAGTAAAATAAATCAATTTTTTTATTGTTTTAAAGTTTTATTTTTTCAACAACAAATCTCTCTCTCTCTCTCTCTCTCTCTGTGTGTGTGTGTGTAAAAAATTCAATATTCTCTTAATGTGAATTTGTATCAATATTAATTATCCTGACTGTTGAAGCATTTTCCCCCAAATAAATCAATAAACTTCAACATCTGGCGAACAATCTTATTTCGGCCAGGTTTGTGGTTTTGAAGATGCATCATATTTTTCTCTGCATTGAATTTGTCTTACGAAAGCGGATGTAACATCTTTTCTTGATTTTTCTGTCACCTGCATTGACAGCATGATTGTCACCGAAAAGATTTACAATACATTCTTAAATGACATTAAAGAATTGATTTATACTGAAAAATGAATTATTTATGGGTAAATCTATTCAAGTTGGAAAGCTTTGACATTTTAGAATTAGATCAGAATAAATTCTTGCAATCATTTACACGCTATAATAATGCAAACGTATATCTTCACAAGCAGAGCACAATATTTTGCTTAAAAGTGCACCCATAACATAAGTATTGTGATAAAAATCTTATTATATTACAGAAATGTTTATTTGTTAAGGAATTAAAAATTCTCTATTTAATTTGCATATAAGAAGATCGGGTTTAACCTTAATTATTTTTTTTCTTTTTAAGTTCCGAGTGTTTTAAAAAATCCTGTTTTATTAGGTGAATTTATTTTTTCTAATTTTTTTTATTATTTATTTTTTACAATGCAAGTCTCAAAAATGAATTTACTCTAGTCTATATATGAAATATAGAGTAGATAGTCCAAGAAAAAAGTGTTCAGATTCTTTGTTATTGAAATCTAGATATGCTGATGAAGATACGAAACTTGATTTTAGATATTATAGTTCCCCAGAAATTCATATTCGATATGTGCCTTGTTGGAAACGAATTTAATCACTTGATATGTGGGCGGAGCTAACCGCTAAACCCACGTGGTATCGTAAGTATGTGTATATGCATGTAAAAGTTTTTCGGCTCTCATCTGTGAGTGTGCGCGTGTAATATGGTTTTTTTTTTCATGACGGTAGCTTCTAGAATGGCTTACCGAATATACCTTGTCTCGGAATATAATTAGAAATTAATATTTACTCGGATTAATTGTTTACATGTCTTTATTTAGAATATGTGCGTTGTTAAATCTTGTTAAGTTTGCTGTTACAAATAAACTGTTTAAAAGGACAAACTTCTCGTCATTCCTTGGAATCTCGTATATTTCAACTTGGTGATATACCATCATTTATTATTTTTCATGCCTTGCATTACATAAGCTATTTAAAAAAAATTCTTTAAAATGAAATTTAATTTTTTTTTCATAAAAGCAAAATTACTTTTAAATTTTCGTAATACATATATAAAGAAAATATTTAAACATAAAGTATTAAAATGAAATCTGTTATTCATGACAATTTATCATGTCAGAACATCATTTCTTGAAGGGCCAAGCCCCGCGTGCTCGGGCAAGTTAAATTATATTTTTATTCGTCTTAATTGTTTCATTGAATGCGTCACTTTAATATTGCAAACGAACAAAAAAACCTTTGTATCGCTTTTATTGTTTAAAAAAATATCCCATTTCCTATTTATTTTATTTCATATAGTCACGTGTTCAAAACGACATTTTTCTAGGTTTTATTGACTGTAGTCATTAACTTATTTTTTTTAATCAGAGCTTTTGAAAAGGCATTGACATCGCGTTATTAAAAGCTGATTTTTTGAGATACTCGTGCAGATAATAAAATTTTTATTTTTCCTCTGCGGATTTTAGTTGAAGTTAAAAACCTCATCCCAAAAAACAACATCATGTTCTAACATAAAAATATTTCTCAATATATTTGATATAAAATAGCAGTCATATTTTAATACATTTTTAATAATATTTTTGAAACGTAAATCTATTAAATAATCGCATATTCAACTAAAATTTTCTTAAAAAATGTCTTAAAAAACAAGTTAAAACGTTTTTAAAGAAAATCAAATTTATTTTTTAAGTAGCTACTCTTACAGGCTTCCTTATTCTCTTCATAAAAAATAGTATAACAGAGATTAACGCAGGTCATGCTTAAGTAAAATGGTTAAGCTCAACTTTCTGAAGCACGTGACACTTTTACAAGTAAAAAATGGTTAAGTTGCGTCAGTGTTTTGCTAATATATTTTGATGCAATAGTTTTAGCCTTTTTTTTCTGTAAAAATAGAAAAAAATACTGTTAACGTATAGAGTTTCAAATTTGACACTTAGTGAGGATGAGATATTTCTAATTTTGAAGAATTTTTTTTATGAAATATGTCTTAATATTTTTGAAGAAACCAAAATTTTACTTTTATTCATTTTTTTAAATTTTTTTTAATTTTTAAGTATTTTTAATGAATGTATGTTTAATCGATACTTCACGAAATTACTAATTTTCTATATTTTATTATAATATATATAAATTTTTGAAAAAGGTGCCCTCAAATATACTTACGTATGAAATGCCTTGTGACAAGTAATATAAAAAACAACTTTTTTAAAATCAATTCCTACTTAGGGTAAGCAAGAAAAACTTATTTTAGTTGCTTTTCATAAAAATAATTATAATTAATATGACTGTGTATAAACATATGACAGAATCACATTAAGGTCCAAAATAGAAAGTGATTTTCCTGGCAATTTCCATTCTCATTTCAATTTATGGTGTCCGAACTCACAGTCCATGCAAATCCAACGCCCTACCAGCAAGGCTATCCCTGCCTAACAATTATAATTATTATAAATAAACGATCAAAAAATTATACTAGCATTAAACTTTCGACGCCAATGGAGAATTCAAAACCAATTGTGGCAACGCAAAATGCGTAACTTTGTTTCAACAGATGGAGTAATGTAATGCAGATTAGAAATTTCTAATTTTCTTTATTCTGTGTTATTTTAATTCGAAAGTACTTCAAAATGTATCAGAAAAATCAACTCATTAACAATGTTTAATTACAAACGCATAAAACATTAAGAAAATAAACAGAATTGTTTGAAATATGACATATTGAACCTAACCTCATTTGTGTGCGGGAAAAAATTCAATTTGTTACTTATTTCGTGGCGTGGAAATGAAGACTTTTGGCGAGAAAGTTTTTTTTTATTTAATTAATAAAAAATTAATAAATTAATATTTGAAAAAAAACTGTTTTAACGTCAAATGTTTTCCACTACAAGTTTCAAGAAATTTACTTGATCTTGATTGGATGAATAGACAGCATTTTATTAACTATTGCGAATTTGAACATGATATATATATAGGGAGATAGTGAGCTAATAGTAGGAAGAAGAAAAAAAAGATTATCATTCTATGAGATGATTTAAGGGCTGAATATTTATCAAAACTGTTTTATCAGAGATTGAAATTACTTAGTTCAAAGAATGCTAATTATGTTATAAAGTAATACATTAAATGATCATTATTATTTCTCATATTATTTCATAAAATAGAAATTCAAATGATTTTATATATGTTTTCATAATACTACTTACCGTGTTCAGATTGCCTTTTGGTTATGAATAACTTCAAAATTTGAGAAAATGCTACAAGAAATAATTCCTATTTTCCATTACAAATGGACCTATTCAGAAAATTAAACTATTATGATAGTCAAAATAGTAAATATTTATTGAAATATCTATAGAACAATGAGTGAGTGAGTATTTGTGATTATGTTTTAGTGAAATGGCTTGCCTTTGCCACTGTACAATAATATTTGAATTCCCATACAGGGAAGGATTGGTGCTGCCTTAGTATTTACTACAAAACATTGCTCACGTCGGTGAATAAGTCCTAATTCACTTTGATAAGAGCTTATTTATGCATTTGTTAGTATTCAGATTACAAATGAAAGGCATTTTACAAAGCAAAGTACAATATGGTACTAAACAAATACCATAAACTCTTACATTTCTATGTAGCTTAAAACGATAATGATAAACACTGAAACAGATGCATGAATCTTCTATTTCATGATTTCAACGATTGTGCTGCTGACATTTGTTAATATACATTCGAAACAACGAATGTTCGAACATTTTGGCTCAAATATTTGATTAAGTTTTTGAAACTAACCCGAGGCCTTTTAAAATATTTATCTTATTTGTAAAAATACAGGAAAAAAATCAATAAATTTAATTAAAACATAATGGATTGATAGTAATTATTTTGTAAAAAGAATATTAAAGGATTAGAAGAAAGAAATTCAGAAATAGTTTGCTGAAAAAACTGGTTTAAGATATCAAATACAAAATATAAATAAAATTATCTTTAACCTGCTTAGTCTTTTCATAATTATTTTATAAATTACTTCTTTTTCCATGTATATTTTTAAATATTTTTACTCTCTTATCAAATTTAACATTTAACTTTTTACAAAAAAAATGACAGTTAATAGTTGTGTTTTTAAAGATTTATAATTGGAAAATTCAGAAAATCCTTTATAATGATATTTAGTATAAGATTAATAATAAAAGATAAGCTTCTATTTTATATACATATTATCTCAAATGAGATGCAAGTGAAATATCTGTAATCTATATCGAATAAAGAAACCAAATCTTTAAAAAAATTATGTATGGGTCTTTAAACGGTTAACTCCATTATATAAAGTATCATAAGTGAAGCAGTAGTTTTAATTCATGATTGATCTTTAGGGATATATGGTGCATGCAATTAGATATTTGTTCTCCAAGTGTCTTGGACTTGAAAAAGATAATACACTGAATTTCTTCTCAAAAATATAGAAAATTCTGTATTTACAAACAATCAAGAAATGGATTTGTCTGTTGTTTAACTCAAAATACTATTATACAAAAAGAAATTTGTAGTTAAAATAAAATCACTTGTGCAGTTAAAGTATTATGCATGATCCTCGTTATTGGGAACAAGCCAAATTAAGTGGTAACTTTTCTTAATAAATAGCTAAAATAGATTATTTTGCCAAATATCCTCTTTATACTCTTCAGAAAAGTAAGAAAAATATGTTATTCATTAGGTGCTTTTCTTCTTTTCGCATTTCATGTTATCTCCAAAAATGCTTTTTAATCACCCGTTGCCGAGCAAACCCTTTAAAATCACTGTTGCGGGTTATTTTTATCGAAATGATGAATCCCTTCTCATAACAGGCTTTGAGAGTTGAGTAAATATTATTAAGTTCTTTTCTGTTTGATACATTTTGCTTCTTAAATAGTTTATTTACTCTGCGATAAAAGTTTCCATTTTTATGCAAAAGAAAGTACTTTTATTTTCTTGTGTGGGCAGCTAATTCAAAAAGATGTTTTGCTTTCGAAACTTCATGAAAGTAAACAAGAGCCGCCATGAACAGAAGAATGAAATTATCCTATCAAGTATATAGAAATGGCTAGTTAATTCGCGCAATGGTATTTCTTCTTAGTGATTTTTTTTGTGTCTTTCAAAAAATATATGAAGGGTAAAAGAGTCTTGTTTATTAGATTCGTGATTTGAATATTATATTACCTTTCTAAGAAGACTTGTATGAAAGTATATGTTTAATAACTATCTCAGAGAATTCTTATTTTTAGGTCAATGAGAAAATGTTCCAATAACTTCAGGCTTTTTTAAGTTTCAGCTTATTATAATGGGGTGCACTACATGAATAAAAAATAATTGAGAAATGGAAGATAGGTATAAAATTTCCTATTAGTAATAAAGTATTGGAAATTGATTTTTGACTTGCCCTTGAAATTATTTCCCGAATTAAAAAAATACATTGTTTTCAAAAAATTCCAAATATCTTTTGTATCAAATGTGTTTCTGCAAATACCCAATTACATGTGTTAGTGATATATTTTCGGAAAATGAAGAATTTCATTGCAAAATAAGGCTTGAAATAAATTTGTAAAAAGAATAAATTAAAAATGATCTCTATCGACCAGAAATATTTCCATGATCTGGTCATATAGAGTTGACCTAATTTTTTTTCATTATCAAAACAATTTTTCTTTGAAATATTTAAAATTACTTTCTTTTGTAGAGGAGTTTTTAAGTATCCAACCTGGTTTAAAGATGATTTTTTTTAAAAAAAATGTGTCAAATAAATAAAATAATTACAAACGGGGAAAATTAGAAGAACAATTATATATATTATCATTAATTTTTGAAAAAAAACTAATTAAGTAATGAAATTTTAGCTTTTGAAAAATGGCAAATGTGTTTCAGAATTTAAAAAATCAGCATTTTTTTAAATAAGGAAAATAATTAATTTTTCTTTTATGTTATGCACAGCTCAAGCTACCCAGATCCATTATAGAATTTTTTTTAAATCAAAAAATATTTTATCAGCATTTCAAATTGTCGTCGATGATGTGTTGACAAAAATTTGATATGTTTTGAAATGAAACCGTGTGCAAAACATGATTAATTTCAACTATCTTAAAATCAGTGATTCATTACAGACACGAAGATGTTTGACAAATGCATAACAAATTTCATAAATTTCTATTGATTTTTTAGACATTATTATTTGTTTTTGTAAATCATATATAATAATTTATTGATAACAACATTTTGAATATGTCAGCAAAAGGCACTTTTACAACCCAGTCGGATACCTTAATATATATAAAAAAATTTAAATTGGCCTGAACTCACGAAAATTAACGTCTACGAATATTTTTATCAATTATCCAAACCCAGCCTTGCTATCTTTCATTCATGACATAATAATCTTATGTAAATCCAGTAAAATCATAAGAAATTAAATATCAGAAAAGTGACATGCACTAAAAATTCCATCGACAAAATTATCAACCTGATATTTGTAGGAAACCAAACGAAGTATAAAGAGTGCATCCCCTTTGCTGTTTAAATATAGAAATTGAAGTCATTCGACGTCTTGTGGAAAGAAAAATAATAAATTTATCCCTCATCTTTAAACAACCAATGTAGGAAATCAATCGCAAGTGTTTGTTAGAGATTTTTTAAAGAGAGAGATGTTGAAGAATTTGAACTTCCCGCGGAATTCAAATCACATCACTTTATCCGTCATCTCTAAACAACCTAAGTAGGAAAACAATCGAAAGTGTGCGTTTTCTTTATTGTTTCAAAAGAGAGGATAAAGACATTAGTCTTCGAGCAGAATACAGATCACATACATTTATACGTCATCACTAAATTTTTTTACTTCTCCAATAACTGTATCTCGATTTACATTCATAAACATAAATAAAACTACACAAACTTACAAAAAAAATAATTAAATTTAATAGTTTTTAAAATGATATTAAGGTCTAAATATTACTTAGAAAACGAAAAATTGATCTCTGTAAAATTTTGTATTCTTCAACAAAGATGTTCTCCTTGCCAAATTCACGAGCGGAAGTTTTATTTTTAGAATTGCTTACATAAAAACTCTTAGATTTCTAATTTAGAGAATAGATCGAATATAAATTTTTGGTACATTTGGTTTCGAACGAATGAAGCTAAAAATTATTTTTAAAACCCTACAATTCCAATAACATTACATACCAAAGTTTAAGTTCATGAGACAGTACGGACTGATAAATAGTCAACCAGCTGACAGAGAATGATCAACTATCTTTGGTTCAAAATACGATACATATCTAGATTTTGTAAATTAGAAACGAGTTTCATTTATCTCAGGAATTAAATTTTTAATTCATCATATTTACCTTACCTTTTCCTTTCCTTTTTTACCTTAATTTCATCGATCAAAATACGCATTTCATAATTCTATTTACTTCTTTATTATTGTTTCAATGGATGATAATTAGGATCTATATCAGTATGAAATGTCAATCAAAAGTGTTTCGAAATTTTTACTTAACAAAGTCCGGCATTCAAAATATCGGACATCATCATGAAACATAGTACAATATCTTGTACTTTCAGAAATATATATATTTTTTCAAATAATACTTCTATTCTAAAAAAGAAACATCTTATAGTAAGAGTATAAATAATAGAGTGATTAATAGGATTTAAAATTTATTTTTGTCTATATGCATTAACTCATGCCTCAAACAAATTAAAAAATCAATCATCTTTCTTAAAAAAGATTTTAAGCAATACTGCCATTAAGAATACAAATATGCTGTCCCACAAGTAAAATTATTTTACGCGAAAGTAATTTCGTCGAAACTATTTACTTCATTTCGTATTCCACTTACTTGCTAATTTATTTCGAGCACCACAACTTGTGACGACACCTATTTCCCTTTCTCTCTGCAGTGTTTGTCTTAATTTACTCAAGCAAATGAAATTTCCATGAACGTAGATCTTCTATGTTTGTTATTATCTTTCATCTCTTGTCATTCATTTATTTGTTTAAAGACTTTTTAGAAAAAAGTTACATTTTTAAAGATTTCATACTGCTTTTGCTATATCATTGCCAAATTTAATTTTTGCTTTTTTTACATTTATTGCACAATTATTCTTTTTTTAAAAGATATTCAGATTACAGTATTTATTTTTATCATGTGACAACATGATTTTGTTTTGGTCCGGGGGTTTTGAAGCCTCAAAATGCACGGAAAGATGGAGGAAATAAAAAACAGTTTTCTAAACATCGACGCATTTGCAATCAAACAGTTACGTCAGTGTTAATTTTAAACTGGTTTTTCGCAAATTTTTTTTAACTCGATTAATTTTGAGATTATCAGAAAATTTAGCTTTTCTAAAAGTTAGTGATTGAGAAATATGAGTCATTTTAGAAAATAATGTTGTTTGTGCACATGGATTGATAACATGTGACTTAAAAAATAATGTTCTGATATCATAACTTGAAATTTGCATTAGAAGAATCCAATTTTTATTTTTATTTGCAGAATTTACGAGATGATTCTGCATTTACGATGAATGTCACCAAAATAAGGTTACAGTATTGCTATAACATTAAATAAATCGTTTAAGGCAATGCTAAAAATGAATGGTTCTTTTTCAACTTTATTTTTCTTTATAATATTATTCTTGTTTAATGAACTATGAGCTATTAAAAAAAATTTAAAGGAAAAGGAAGACATATAATAAAGAAAAGATAAATTTCTAGATTCTGGGTTTAACAAATATGCAACATTAAGAAATTAGTGAAGAAAATAAGTTATCTTAGCAGAACAATTCCGGATTTGCAAGAAATAAAAAAACCCTTCAAGCCTATCTTGAAAAATAAACTTTAAAAAGACAAAGAATTGGTGATTAACGGAGATAAAGAATTTATATTTCTTATCTTAAATTAGAGAAAAAAAACATGAATAACCAACTTAAAAAAGAGCAAGGGATCGGAAGACTAAATGTATCATTCTTTAGTAGAATATAGCAATGTAACATTATTACATTTATTCTTAATTCTTAAAATGTCATGGAAAAGTGTCATTTAAAAAAAAATCACGAAATTCAGCAAATAAAATAATAAATGGTAAATAAAAACATTTTTTGCGAATAGCTGTTTGATCTCTTTGTTTGCACAAACATATTTTCCAGAAAATACTGGATACTATGATCAAAAATATTTGAAGAATCTTCAAAAATAATTAAAAATTTTCAATAAAAAATGTATGCGTTAAATGTCGATGAGTCTTCATAAATACCTTCAAGTTGAAATGAATAATTATTATGCCGAGCCGTGTTCGAATTATGACGGCTGCAGATGTGATCGATTTGTCTGGAATCTGCAGGCTGTCGTCTCTATATAGATAGCACGTCTTTTATGTACAGCCTACGAATGTATCTATATCTATAGTCATGCCTACTAACAGGGCAATATATTGCGTCGGTTTCTAGTAAACGATGTTTACTTTTTAATTTCAAGAATGAAAGAAATAAAAGAATAGATTCCTTTCATAATTTCTAATACATAAAGTATAAAAAATTGTTTCCTTTACAATTTATAATATGCAAAGTATAAAAAATTCTTTTTTTTTTCATAATTTCTGATATGCAAATAACTAAAAAAAATTCCTTCTTTAATTTCTAATATACAAGGCATAAAAATTGATTCATTTCATATTTTCTAATATACAAAGTAAAAAAAAAAATTGCACACGGAAATAAATTTTAGAAATCTTAACGACTCTTCACGTTCACATTCATTCTGGATTATCCGAAATTGTTTCTGGAATTATTTCTACCTTCAAAGAATTTTACTCCAAAATTAAACTATACATATTACAAAATTTTTATCTAAACTATTTTGCCCTTTGAGGTTACAGATTTCTTTTAAATTTCATCTGAGAAGGTATGATTGTCTCTCTATGTATCAGTTCATGCGTTTAATTGATAAAAACATATGTATTTGTTCGAAAATAAGTGGTGGATGATTTAAGATAAATTATAGCTTACATCACTTCAAGAGCTACATCTTAATGAAAAGAATAAAAATTATTATCTTCAGATCTCTCTCTCACTATCACATTTTTCTTCTTCTTTTTAGATGTCAAGTTTGTATGTGGGGCGGGGTCCGTATTTCAGCATCAAATCATTACTAATAACATGGATTCATTGGTTAAAGGTAATATGGGTGAAAATAATACTATGAAAATCATCACTGCCAATCATTAATATGGCATAAAACAATAGACATTATTGTCTATACAGATTGCTTCCACCTTCAAATTTAATATCATTTGGTACTGTGTATAGTAAGGATCAAAATGATAGGTCCACCCATATTTTTGGCTTCTTTTACCAAGGTTTGACTTTAACTTAAAAATAATTTTTAATTGAGATAATTATGTTGTAATTGCTTAGAAAAAGATTTGTTAAAAAATTTTTATATTTATTTTAATCAAATTTTCATTTTGAGACCATTTTGTAAAGATATATTTGTATTTACGAATCTTTACGCAAAGAAGTTTACCTCAATAAACCGAGCATCGTATCATAATTCAATCTTGAAATATTATTATGCTGGCTATGGGGGAGATATTTAATAAGAACTTCACATCACATTGTAATCAATAGAAATTCTCTCTAACAAATATCTCCGAATGTATTATTTGAAACAATTGCGATATAAATAAAAGACAGTGAAATAATCAATCATAAATAAAATATATATGGAAATACTACATTAAAATTTAGAAAGAATGAAGCAATATCTGAACAAAAAAGAGATAATACATTATTTGCCAAAATTGCATCGCGTTTCAAACCTGTCAAACAAAATTGGCAAAAGGCGAGATAACATCGAAATAAAAGAATGAGTTTCAAAATAACAATTGAAACAGATATTATTTCGACGGGAAAACAGAGGGAATAAATATCCACATATTCGAAGTTTAGAATAGAAATAAGAGAAATGACACATAATAATAAATTTTTGGAAAGACAAAGAATAGCTCTCAGAATCTTTTTTAAAGGAAATATGAGAAACCTTTTAAATTTGAAGTTATTGATGTTTGAAAAAAAAGCTTCGAAAGAGATAAAATTTCAACTAATGTCTTGTTAAGACAACAGAATTTTTCTAAAATAATAACGGACTTATCCTCGAAACTAAAATTCACATTTTTGAAGAATTAACAGGATGGAACATTGTTTATTTTAGAAATGAGAGAAAAATAAACCCAGATATTGTTGAAAGGAAAATTTTCAAAATCCAATTTAAATAAAAATTGAAACTTAACAACGAAAATAAATTCGAGCAATTAGTTTCTAAGAATATATTTTATTAGAGTTTTATGAAACACCTTTCTTTGGGATACGGAAAAATGACTTAAATCTGTTTGAAAAATAAAAGTACATTGAATTTGGAAGTGATCAAAATTAAACCGTCTCTACTCTCAGCTCTCTATACAGCTAACTAGTCAGTGTAAAGTCATGTGTAAATGAAATATTTGGAGAAACAAATCTGTTCCAGAAATACCAGTCGGTGGCTCTGTACAACAAAAAAAAATGCTGACAAGGTACAAACAATACAAAAAGCATTAAATGGAATTAACCTGGGAAAATGCCATTCTTATCAGCGATTGCTTCATGCTCTGTTTGGGAAATTGCTTATGAAAATAAAAGAATTTAAGATATGAAAATAAAGAAAATGAACCACTTTGTGTTACCCCCATAGCATTGGCTCCAAACTTACGTCAAATTTTATGAATTGTTTCACTTTAAGAGTTTTGACAACCTTTTGACAAAATTTGATGCAATATCTCTGTTCAACTAGTTCAATCATTTTGAGAAAAAAAATGTGATGAAGGTTTATGATAGAACCGTACTCAACTGCCAGCAAGCTGTGACTGACTCAATGTGATACGTAGAAAAAAAATTAGATAGATAGATAGATATATAAATTTTTCTAAAATAATCTTTCCTATAATAATATAAAACATCCTAATACGTATACGCATTAGGATGTCTTCTTTCATTGTGCGCAGTGACGCTTTTCTGATATCGTTATCGTACGCAGGAAAATCCACTTTTGATACTCTTTCGTTGTTGTTTTTCGGTTCCACTAATTGTGTATAGGTTTGATATTTTTAGAGGAAGAGGAACAAGAGGAATTTTTTAAAACTTATTTTTACAGAGTAGGAAAAAAGAAAGTCATTATTGGTTGCTTAGAGAAACGAAAATTATTCCGGTTAAATATAAATTAAAAATAAATTCAAATTTTTTTCCCCTTGAAAATCCTACTTTTTTCAGATTCTTTAACATTTTAATCTAATGTTTGCCTTCCAAAAATAAATTAAGTGATTTAGAAAATGTATTTTGTTTTCTGAAAGACTTATCTATAATATAGTTATATTAAATAAAATTCTAACTTTTTTTATTTTTGTTAGAAATATAAAAAATTGCAAAGTATATCACTTTAATTTCAATTTTTTTAAAACAACGAGTTGAAGATTTTTTAAATATAACTTTATTTGACAAAAATTAAAAAGTAGTAAATCAATGAAAAAAGACATGAATTCTAGAAATAAATAATATGATAAAGAAGTGCTTAATATAGTAAGAATTAAAGAATATTTTTAATGATTTTACTGAAGAAATATTTCCAATCAATTTAAAATACATTCTATAAATTAGAAACGCATTAATTTCCTTAAAAGAAACAGATTTCCTCTCAAACTATATATGTTTAGGTTTGAAGATATTAACTGGATACCATTCTTCATCCTGAAATTATACAATATTAACACAATCCAGATCTTCTCAAGAATACATACGCCCTTTCTTTGTTCTGAATTTTAAAGAATATTTTATATAAATGTGTTCACTTGTGGTAAAATGAAGTATTAAATACTAATCTTCAATAGCATATTTAAAGATTACCTGCTTTTTAAGAAATAGTAAAAGAATTTCATAGCCAAAGAATATTTAGAATATTTGTCCAAGACACAATTCCACTGAGAATCGACTAAATCGAGAATTCCCATTCAATAGTGAAAAAAAAATTTCGAAATTATAACCTGTCTGGTGGGAAATAATGGATGTCTTCGGATTTCGGGATTACAGAAATGATATTTTCACTTATTTCTCGTCTACCGAGTGATTTATGATATCTTTTTCAAAATGGAATAAAGAAAGACTTAATTTTTAGGGAAAGAAATGCCATAAAAGCATTAAATAGCCTTTTTATAACAAAGCACCAAAGCCTAAAGAAATAATTAGTAAATACAATAGGATTCCTGTTTTAGAAAGAAGGATTTAATTGCTGCATGATTTTTACTGGTGGTTTTTTAATTATTAAAGGTTTACGGAAAGGGAGATATTTTTAATTAAATTGGGTGAAAAAATCAAACCTGTTATGGAATTCTAATGAAAATTTGATTTTAAATCAGACTATTGACAATTTTCAACAATCGTTCAGTAAATATTTATATTTACACTAACATGCTCTAACAATTCTCTGTTAAATATATTTCTATACTATTAGACAGGATATAGCTAACATATTTAATATGAATAAATTAAATAATTTATTTATAGTAGCATAAAAATCTGAAATATTACAAATTTTGTGCAAAAATGTAAACTTTAAAAAAGTAATCTCTGATTTTCTTCAGCATAACCAGTATAATTTGTTCCAAACATAGCTTGAAATCGATTAAATTAAACAAAATTCATTTCATTTTACTAAGTTAAAAGCATTTTCATTGAAGGTGTGCATCGCAAAGAAAATAATGAAAAAAAAACCCGAATTTTCTTTAAAATCGCATTTGAACTATATAATATTCTATCAAGAAATCAGTTGAAAAGTATGTGATATATATGCTAACTCACATCTACAGTCATCTACCAAAGATCTTCAATCTACATGCGTCGCACGTGTCCGCAATTTAAATTCATCAAGTCAAATTCTGTTCGGCTCAATTTTCCATTTCTATTAGTTATTTAAAGTCTAGTTTGATTTTATTTTGAAAGGAATGTTATGCACATATCAAATCGCAGTAACCATCATCTACCATGGACCTTCAATCTGCGTGCATTGCACATACCCCCCCCCCCAATTTAAATTCATCATTTTTTGCTCAATTTTCAGTTTTTTCCAATTATCTTCTTTTTTCAGAAATATTTTTTCGTAGAGACCGAAGTTTTAAAATCCCTTTTAGTCACTTTTCCTGTAGTTTTTAGATATCAGTGATGAATAATTATTTCAAATGATCGAAAATGCAGGGTGATATTAATTTGCATGCCGCCATTAGTTCCATGAGGGGGCTGGTTTTTTGGCTATCTGAATAATAATTTAATGGAAGATTGGGATGAGCGTATCTGGTGGACGAAGAAATGAATGTTTAATTCTATGACTGCAAAAACATCGTGACTTTACCGCTCAAAAATTCGAAAAAGAATATTCTGCACTAGAGTGATTTTTTATTTAAATATTTGATAATAATAATACTAAATAAAAGTTTAATAAATTAATAATAAACTATATTTATGAGTGGAATAAATTTGATAGATGAATAAGTGTAAGATTATTAATTCTCATTGATTATTTAACTTAGTCAAACAAGTTCAGCAATTTGCTAAATGAGATTTTTTTTTCTTTTCTGTGCTTTTGTAAATAGTATTTAACGAATAAAACGAAACTACTGATTTAAAATACCAATATTCATTGTGGGTTTGGAAAGCTCATGCTGGTGTAAAAATATTAGTTATTCGAAAAATACACTTTCAGATTTCAAAACGTATTCATTGACTAACTTTTAAAAAATTCCACTTTAAAATATTTCATCTTCCATTGATGTTCTAAAAAATTCTTAAAAAAGCACAGCAAAAAAGTTATCGTTATCAAAAAATGAAATAAAATTTAAAACCAAATAATATATTTGTGAATCAATAATAATACACAACAGTATTTTAAAACAGTATAACAGTCTTTAATAATTCTAGTATTTTAAATAAGTAAATCTGCTTATTTAAAATACTTGAACTGATTGTCGGTTTTGAGTATCAAGTATAGAAATTCCAAATTTTATGCTGGAGTAAAAATTTTAATTTTAATTTGAAAAAGATATTTACAGGTTTTTAAATATATTCACTAACTAACTTCTATAAAATCTCACAAAAATTTCATCTGCCATTAATGGCGAAAATACTAAAAAAAGCAATAAAAGAGATAAAAACCTTAAATTAAATTCTGGAATTACGCATTGATTCTGGAAAAACTGGAAAAAAATTGGATTGGATTGGATTGGACTGGAAAAAAATAATGTTTGTTTTTCTTTTATATTCTTTTTTTAATTTTCAGAGTAATTCTGTTGTAAATCAAATAAAACTACTCAGTTTAAATATTAGAATTCATTATGAAAGTTTACGCTGGTGCAAAAATTGTAATTATTACTTTAATTTAAAAAAACAGGAAAATATTTTGTTATTGATATTATAGTTAAAATTCTAAAATTAGCGCTTTATAAAAGCAATAGATATGAAAAGGTTTAAAGAAATTCCTCACTTCCTAAAAGAATAACACCGCTGTTTTTTATTTATTCCTTAATTATCTCTTTCAATAGCAACAATTAAAAAGTTTCAACAGGAACAAAATTCTTCAAACTGTATAGTTTTGTTAAATATCCATAAAAAGGATGTATTTAAAGTTTAATTGATCTAGTAAGTTACTCATTTAAAATATTGAGCTTCAAAGAGAAAAAAACTACCTACCTCTACAAACTCAAAGCAGTTATTTGCGGTTTAGGTTGATGAACTCTTGTTAATAATTTTTTAAAAATTAAAATCACGATGTTGAAAAACTGTATGACTGATAAAACATTTTGGTTATTAATGAGGAAACTTTAATGTCTACTCAATTGAACTCATAATTTGTTTTTTATTAAATTAAAATAGCTAATATTTAAGGCGAAATAATACGCGCAATGAACGCATTTTCATCAATTTAAGAAGAAAAAAAAAGCTTTGGCATTATGCACATTATAACCTAATGTATTTTTCTGAATAAAAATTATTTTAGGATATTAAATATTTACTTTAGATTTAAAAAATTATTAAAGTAGAAATAATGCTATTACAATTTCTTGAAGAATGGCTCTAAATTCATAAATGCTTTAATACACAAACTGTATACAAACTGCAGTAATACAAACTGTAGAATTTCTTAAAACTGTCATATTATTAATTCGTTTTGTCAGTTTAGTAAATTTTCATTTTGCTTTGACAGTAAATATAAATCAAATTACAAAGTTGTTAGATATGATATGAAAACAATAGAAGTTAAGTTACAAAAAATAAATATGAAAAAAAGGAAACGAGTGTTAAGTGAAATATTTATTCAAGAATATATTTAAAGTATTTCTTTCTACTTTCCACGTAAGAAATTTCGAAGATTAAAAATGAAAATAATTTAGGTAAGGTTTTGTTTTTCAAGTGTATCTATATAAGGAAAAAAGATGAAATAAAACTGAAAAAAATACTATTTTGCAAAATGTGTTTATAAAAAAACGAAAATTTACACACGCAAAATAACCTTTTTTTATAACTAATAGAGCCTTTTCTACCTGCTCTTATGCTAACAAAATCATATAGCCTCGTCTTGTAAACTTTTATCTCACTTGCATTATTACCATCGGATGATAACATACTGGTACCTCAAAATTTTATGAAATGACGTTATATCGAATACATTCGCGCTTATGCAATGGGGTCGTTGTGACCTGGTGGTAAGGTATTGGCTTCAAAGTTCGAGATCCGATTCCCCCAAACAATCGTCATGTAAGCAGGTCTGGCGTACGTAAATTCCACCGGGATCCGCTTGGTGTGAAGAGGGGGCTGCCAGCTCAGGTGTCGTCTTCGTCATCTAACTGTCGTTCAAAATTATGAGGTCCGTCCCAAAATAGCCCTAATGCTAGCTGCTTTAAAACGGGAAATTAATACAATTAAACAAAACTAAGCACAACCAATAAGTTAATATTAACCAATTCCATTAGCATGTTCACTGAATGCATTCGTGATTTTTTTTATTGAAATGACCTATGCATATGACGGCAAGATAGAAAAGTATGCACAAGTTATCAGTATGTGATTCGTATCTAAATATTTTCTCCGAAAAACATAACATTTTTATTTAAAAGAAACATTTCGATCTCCAATGTACTAATATTTTACGCAGATAATGTTCAGAATTATATTTTACATAATAAAGCTTAGGAATAGTAATGATAATGCATAAATGTGTACCGGTATCAATGTTACTTTTATATGTAAAGAGATATTTGTATAATTTCCCCAAATTTTAATTTTAATTTTTTTTATTTTTCTGTGATCTTTTAAAATATTTCTAATACAATTAGCCATGAAGAATTTATATTAGATTCTTTACGGTATAAATTTATAAGTAATTATAATATGTTTAATAAAATGCCCAAATAAGTAAATTTTTAATATGTAATGTATAATTCTATTGAGCTGAAATGCGACAAACTTGCTCTAAAGATCTCTTGGTCAATTGTTATAATTTTTTCGTTTACCCTTACTCAAAAGAAACAATAAAAGACCACCGTACGTTTCTAAAAAAATTCCAGTTAGTAATGTTTTATGGAGAATATTAATTAAGTTCATACAATCTCTTTATCTTACAACAGAAATCATATTAGTTTGAAATCTCATGTTTTAGCTTTCGTTTAATTTTACTTACATTAACGTTTTGCTTCAAAGCGATACTAGAACTATTTCGGGACAAGATTCGTAATTCTGAAAAACTGTTCAGGTGACGTGAGTGACTTATAAGCTTGAACCTTCCTCTTCATGTTTCCATGCCGTACCAATGGAAATGCATTTGTCTCATGGCGAGAGATTTAGTGTATAACAGGTTCTTTTAATCAGTTAAATAGGGTTTCAGTCAATAGGTTCTGTTAATATTCAGTTAAATAGGAATTCAGACTTGAAAGCTTCAGCCTCGAGATTAATAACTTCTCATGAAACCACCACAGGTCTCTGTCAGCAAAATTCCCTTAATAAAACTTACAAAATAAGTTCTTGTAGTTAATTTACTATTTTTCATTTGTACTTTTGATTTTTACCTTATTTACTTCCAAAGTAAACGTATTATTTTATCAGAACATTTTATGAAAAAAAAAACTACTACCTGGTGATGAAATAATAAAGCTTTAACTTACTACTTCATTGAATAGCAGCATTTGACGACCAGCAGTTCGCCAGTTAAATAAAACTCACTTTATCAGCCATGACAAATTATATCGTTTCACAACTAAAAAAATATATTATTCTGAATTAAAATTGAACAATAAGAATAGCGTATTAATCAATGAAATTTAAAAATTGATGATTAAATTAGCAAATATGACCCAATTTTGAAGGTCGGAAGCTCAGCTGGAAAGATCATTTTACGATATTTCTCGGAACTTGGATGCTGGTAGTTATTGATGTAATATCTAAAAATAATAAGGCTTCATATAAAATTTTAAAAAATCGAAATTGACTTTCTGTTTGTCAATAGGTTAAAAATCTTGTTAGTAGGAATATTTTTTTCCTTAGGAAACATGTAATTAAACTCCAAAAAGGGATTTATAATAAACATTGATAATAAAGTCGGGCCGGTTGCCCGAGCTTTATTTCCTTATTATTGTAAATAAAATGTTAAAAAGGGGGAGGAGTCTCTTCATTTATATGTCCCAACTAAGATAAACCGTCGACATTAATTTATTTTTAAAAAATCGCTAGATTCTTTTTTCCTATTTCAATTACTTTTTTTTTCAGATTCATACACATATTTCTAGAAAATCTAAGTTATTGGAGCAGCTCTTAATTACACCCTCATCACTGACAAAAATAATGTTTGGATCTTAATTGATAGCAAGAATGCTATTCAGTATTTTTAAAACTGTCCAAAAACATTTGATATCCCAAGCCAGATCATTCTCAACGAGATTGACCTGAAGTTAACCTGTACGCCTTCAGTGGATTCCATCGCATGTTGGAGTGTACGGAAACGTGATAACTGATATGCTTGCCAGGAATGGCCGTATGATGTTCCCATGAACAATAATGGCGAGCTCACTCTTACGGAAATCCACTTCTTATGCAGACTGCAATTGCTCTCTGAATGGCGTATTCCTCCGGCTCACCACTGGTACCAGGCATAAGTAATGGTTTGTCAGTTCTTGCAGTGGCCCCCGGCCCTTCAATTGACTGTTGGTGAGATTCAGAAGTGGCCACTTTTTGAGGTTTTTGAATGGGGAAGATGATTTTTTCTTCTTGTTCCAGCTCCCTCTCGGCCAGTCTTGCTGACCTTCTTAATTGTTTTGGCGCCTCGTGGAGGCTGCTGTGGGATGAGCAGGATCTTATCTATGGGGATCAGGTCCGTCGGGGTCTTTTGGACATTCTATAGGGGATCTACACCAGGGTGATAGATAAAAATAACATTTCTAGAAAATTTCTACTAATTTCTCTAAACGAATTCGGAAAAAATTATTAAGAATTTATTATAAGAAATTTAATGAATAGTAAAAATATTTAATAATATTTTATTTCTTATTTCTGAACTAATTAATAAAAAATAATAATTTTAGGTGAAAAAAGAAAGTAACTTCCGAGTTTAGGCTAAAAGAAAATTACAGCTTTATTCAAAAACAAAACAAATTTCAAAGTTTTAAATATTAAGGCGAAGCAAAATCCCTTGACTTCATACAAAATGATTTTCAAAAGTTTATAGCAAGGAAAATGGTTACTTGTCTCAAGCAAATGCGCTTTTTATATGTTATTTCAACAATAAATCTACAAAAGTGCCGTTTCATGTACCGTTAATGTGGATTGTAAGAAACACCATACTAATATTCCTTTCCTCTAAATCGATCTGCATCTTTTAGTTTTTAAATATACGCTCTAAAGCAAATATTTACAGAATAAAAAATATCCAAATATTTCAAGCATTTATTCGCAATTTTTATGTGAAAGAAGCGTGAATAAGTGACTGGCCGTCAGAGATATTTTATATTCGAAAGAAAGGGCAAACTTTTTAAGGCACTAAAGTTTTCCAGCATTATAAGAAACTTACTTTCTTATCGCCTGAAATCACAAAATGGAAAATCACAAAAGACACTGCAAAATGTTTTCTACGTGGATAGGGAAGAATAGTTAAATGCCGCTCTAAGAAATCGAATATTTTATCCTTCCAGACATCTGTGTTTCTTATTTATAATTGTCTCATACACATACTATAGAGAAATTATTAAAATCATCAAAATGTTTGAACTCGATATTTTTAAGAATATCTAAATTTTAATTCCCTTCACCCCTTGAGTTCTAAAAACACATTTTTGGAAAATATCTGTTTGTTAGTAAGTCTGTGGCAAAGATAATGCAAAGACACTTTTAATTAGACAAGTAGAATTTGGTATACCTTCTTTATACCATATTTGCAGCTTTCTGTCATATTTTGTGTAAAATCCAGTCAGAAGAAATCTGTCTGTAAGTATTTTCACATATAAATTAACTCGATGACTACCAAATGTTAATAATTAGTGGGTAAAAATGTATCCATAATTAAATATATAAAAATGTATCTCTGTTAAATGGATAAAAATCTATCTATTAAATGCAAATTAAATGTATCTATAGTGCAGATATGTATCGAATTTTAACCTAAACTCAAAAAAAGTCAATCGTATGTTAGTTCCCTTTTTTAAAAAGATGCAAAAGTGATAACTGAAAAATATAAAGAATTTAAAATGTCAAATTTGGTATAGGATTTTAAGTGATTAGTTCAGTTTTGTGTCAGATTTTTGTTTCAGTAGTTTGAGACAAATGCATCTAAAAAATTTTGATTGTAGTATACTATTAAATTTTTGGAGAGGATGAATCGGCAAAACGCTCGCCAAGGACGACACGATAGCTGGAGTAAAAATGCTAAATCCCCGCCAAAGATAAATGTTTACCCAATTGTGCGCCAGCGCGATGCGATGCATTCTCAGGGATAACTCCTTTAATAGAGATCTCTGCGAGAAGCTTTAGAGGCAATTACTTTCGCTGGTTTTTCTGTTTGTTTTGTAACAAGAGTTATTAGAATTTACTTCTGAATCTCTGAGAAAACATGAAGTATTCTTACCATCATCCACGATTTGATAAGGGAATTAATTCCAATATTTCTAAAAGCAATTAAAATTCTTGAAGGTTTTGTACCTTAATATATCACAATTTCGTTTGTGAAAACTGTTTTAACACGGAATTAAAATCTTGGTGTAGAAAATTAAGAGCATCTTCTTATATCTATGCAGAATACTCAATTGTTTCACAAAAAGGAGGAAGAGACGGTCATCTCATCCAATCATGTATTATTAACATGGATAATGAGGGCATATCCGCTTTACAACGGAAGGAGGGGTGCAGTAGCTTAAGAGGATATGGATCCCTGATCACCCGAGAGCAGAAGTCTGACTTCTAGCTCATATGAAGATGACATGCATTTATCACATTCACTTATACAGCCCCTTTTCAGGGGGAGATTCACACACCTCACAGATGGTACACAGAAGGACAACCCTGCCCGAATCGGAACTCGAAACCTAGACGCCCAGGTCATCAGGAAGACGCGATACCTCTGTACCAGGACGCCTGTATTATTGATATTACTTTCTAAGTATAAAGCGACAGAATCTTCCACAGCAAAGTATGAAAGTGAGAATTATTACATACTTTCCCTAGGAATTATATATAACATATAGGTATTTTATAGAATAACAAATGTTATTTAGATATTAAATAGTTTTTGCAATTAAGTATTAAAAAGACCATGCCTACATGAAAGATCATAATAAAAGCCTAAATGTTACTTAGAAAAAAAAGTGAGTTCCATTAAAATTTATTAAAAAAAGTAAAGAAAAATTATTGTTAAATTAACTAAATACTAAAGGGAAAAAATATACAGATATCAAATTAAAAAAAATTAAATCGCTCTATTTGTTTTAATATTGTAGTCTTCAAAAACATTTTGAATTATGTTTCAATACATTTTTTCATTCAAAGACATTTCATGTTTTGGCATTTTACAGGTACATTTGTTCGACGGGGCGGGCACATAGGAAGTAAGAATGAGAAGCTTCCGGCATAGTGGTTAGTTCTCGCCACCCGGGTACACGAAAAGGTGAAGGTTTCGGTCGACGGATAGATTACGGAAGTACTTCTCAAAGGAAGGGTTGTATCTTGATAGTCCTTAGGACTCGTTCACAGATTACGTCAGTGTTGCTGTTGCGGTGATCCGGTCATTCAAGTTTTTAGCTGGGCCTTTGGGCTGGTTGTAGTAGTCAGTTTGAGATACAAATACATTCCTGACCTATTTCAGTGTACTGAGAAATTGCAACTGGCTGTAGTTGAATTTCGTGGGCAGAAATATCTTCAATTCTCAGTATGTTGTTAGGGTGAATTTTGATCCCGCATATTTTATGTTTAAAGAAATACATCTGTGTTGGGGATGCATCATTATTAACTTATATTTTCACCTACATAAATAGAATTGGGAAAAAAATTAACACAAATTTAAAAATTGTACATTATTTATTTAACTTATGCCTAATCTAATAAAACCCTTTATTCTGTTTAAATGTGATCTACGCGAAAACTTTGCCTTTTGGTGAAGATAAAATAAATTATAAATATAAATATATCGAATTAGGTTTTGAGGTGCCAAGAGGAAGTTAAAGTTTTCATAAAATTTTTAAAAAAATTGATATATTTTTTAACGAAATAATCAACGTTTGATTTTTAATTTGTAATAGAGCAAAAGAGTTACCTTTTAGCACAGATAAGATGCATAAAAATTATTTAAAAAAATATTATAATTTATTTTGAGATACCGCTAGTGCGTTCAAGTTTCAGATAAACACACATTTTACAACTTTTTAAGGATTTTTGCAAGTCTGGATTATGGCATTGGACATTATCACATAAATAAAAGTAAAAAAAGATAAACTATGTTGTTGTCATTTATGATTTTTGTCTATGGACAAGCCCCCTGGTGATACAGCAGCAGATTTAAGCCAAAAGGCGCGTCTCTTGTTTTTTTTTAAGTAGCACCAACTAGGGCCAAGAGTACGACTTAGCTATACACTCACCACATTTGTTTGCACAGCCTCTTTTTACAGGGGGGGGCACATTCATACATATAGCAGATAGAAAGCAGAAGAACAAACATGCCATGGCCGGGATTCGAGCCCGGGATGCCCAGATCACGGGGAAGGCGTACTACCTCCGAGTCAGGACGCCGGCACAGTTTACTATTGCACTGGCATTGCACTGAGTTTCGCTGGAGTAGTTGTTATTGCGGTAAGGTGGGTATTTATGTGCATTCGATGACTAGGATAGATATTATTTCAAATCAGTAACTTGGACGAGTTGAGCTGAGATAGAATACCCTCTCCATCTGTTATGTAACTGATTTGTTAGTATGTGTTTGTGGGCTTTGCTGTGAAAAAAAAGGTCCAGTCTGCATTAATTAAAATACAAATATTGGAGTGTTCTCTTTTTGGAAAATTTAGTGATTTGCTTGAAGATGAACACATTACTGACGAATCTTATGCAACTGTTTTATTAGACATAACCACAAAATTATTTCAGAGTAGGATCCTTCTTGAAGCGAATAATGTGACACTTTAATTCCCATAACAGAACAAATATGGTCAAGAGCTTCTATTCCCCTTTTTTTCTAGCAAAAGAATTTAAAAAATGATAAAAGTTTATCATGCTAAACAAAGGAATTTATTAAAGTTTAAAAATAGAAAATTTAGAGATGAATTTGATTCCAACCTCACATAATTTGGAGAAAAGAAAGCTGGACAATTATTTGATATTTCTGACTTGTATAAAAGAATAAAAAGTGATAGTCATGGAATTAAAAGTTTTCAATGATCAATGCTCTAACAGAAAAATGGTTATACGTAATTGAAGAAGAAGGAAGTAAGAAAGACAAAAAACTAAATAAATACAGAGAATATTTAAGTATAATCAAAAACGGGCAAAAAATATTAGGGCGTCAGAAACGACTGCTGAAGATAATGACAACGCTAAAGAATAAGTGTCCCTTACAAAAAGAGACAAGTCAACCAGGTCCACCTATTAGATAACAAGCAATAAAACTAGCAAATGCCTGTGAGGTTTAATATTGAGTTAAAACTTTATAAAGAAGGTGTCAGAAGTCGAGCCAAATAGTATAGGGGACTCGGTTATCAGTTTTCCCTGCCTCCTTGTTACTTGCAAGTTGTGGAAGGAGCTGTGAATCGGCTCAAAATACCTGTGGTCAATCGTACGAGAAGGGTACAAGACAAAAATTGAATCACTTGTGAATGTGCCAGAATTAAATTTAAAAAACAATTTCAGGTGGTGGTGAAGTAAAAACAATTTTGCATATTTAACAATTGTACTCATTAAGGATACCAAAGTATAAAGCGGAAAATTTGACATAAAAAACATTTTTCCTTATTTCATCTCGTAATTAGTAATTTTTGCAGTTACAATGCTTATATATGTATTTAAAATCACCTTTTATAATATTATATGAACGGAAAATCCATAAAAGTGTTTTTTTAAAGTTTATAATTTTTCAATTTTTTTTTCAAACTCTAATTTTTCTCCGGAACCTCGAAATATTATTGAATTTTAAACGAATTGTAAGAATTTTTTGAACCTAAAAGCTAATTTTTCCCCAGAATAGAAAATTAAAATCTAAGAAAATTTTTTTAAGGGCCCTTTTCAATAACCTCAATTTGTTAACAAATTCTAAACTTTTTGCAGGACCTTAAGATAATGTGCTATTGCAAACAAATGTTAAAATATTGTTTTTGAACTTAAAGGCAACTTTTCCGACCCATTACCAAATTGAAATCTATAAAAAAGAATTCAAGATCATTTTCATTTCATCTTATATACATAATTTTAGAACTCGAGCAATTTTGAGAAGAAAATAATAATAATAATAAACATCACTTTTTTTAAGTTGACGATTGCGCATTACAATAGTCACATGATTATTCCAAATCCGTTAAAAACTGATTTTCTCAAAAAGAATATTCCACACCTGTTGATAAAATTTTGTAGATCGAAAGATTTTGAAATCTGATGAATAAAAATTCTGATAGTCACTTGATTGTTACAAACCGTTTTAAACTGATTAATAACTTAAAATAATTAAGACAAACATGCTATCACGTAAAAGAAAATAATATTTCTTTTACATGATAGCATGAAATTTATGATGACTTATTAAATTTTTTAAATATTTTCAGTGATCAAATGCATTAAAATATTTATATTTTATTATATGGCAAATGATTTTTTCGGAAATATTACTTCAGAAAGTTAAACGTTTAATCGATTCATCTTAAAAAGTTTCTAATAAGACGCGAAATGTTAAAAGCAAAACTATGCAACCTATTTTATTCTTTGCATATTTGTGATTAGAGTATACTTGAAAGAGAAAATTGGATATCATATGGGAAAAAATAAATAAAATTAAATGAAAGACGGATCTTTGTTTTGCCTGCTTCTTTACGGGATACTTCTTTCTTCCACAACGTAGAAAATTTTCACTATTTGCTATGGTTAACTATGTATGTCATATTTTTTTTCAATGAATAAACACGATGTCAAAACAATCAAAGTTTAAAACCATTTTCTGAAATTGATGAGTTCCACAGATTAAAATATTATGATTTCAGACTGTTCTGACAAAAAGTTACGTGAAACTTTTCTATTCGCTTCTTAGAAAACATCAAAAGAAAACAGAACCTTGGAAGATCCGTTAGCATCTTTTCCAATTTAACTCTTTGAAGCTTTGAGTGGAAGGGCTAATAATTTTTTCCTTAAAACTTTCAAACTTTTATTTGAGGATGGATACATCCCAATTTTTGATTTTCTCAATAAATAAACATAAAAACTGCTGACTCTAAAGAATATTTCAGAATTCAAAATCAACGAGAAACTTTGTTCTTACTTCGTCAGAAGAATCGATATATAAATCTTTAAAATACTTTTATTTAGGTAATCTCAAGATCCAACTAAATAAAATGCTGTTCATAATTTTCTTCTGTTATCTTTGGGCTTTTTAAAGAATTTAAAAAGATTCAAATTTGAGACATTGAAAGCCGTAATTGGTTTGAAATTCCGAAGTTATCAAACAAAAAAGAAAAAACGATATTCTTCAAAGGAAAATCATACATAAAACTTTTTGAATTTTAAGTTTAAAAATCATGAAAATGGGAAATTTTCAAGTAGCACATATGTGAACTTTTTCTTTTTAAAATTTTTTAAAACTATATAATTTTATAATAAACAAATAATTTTTTGTAAGTAATTGTTAGTAAATATTTGTTTCTAATTTGTAAATAAGTCTAAAATTTTTGAAGTTTCATCATATTCTCTGTTTTTGTAATTATCTGAGGGAATATATATTGCATTTGTAAAAGAAATATCGAAAGATTCATCAATTAAAACATCTATAATATTTGAATGAACGTTGTTTTATCTTGGCATAGAATGAATGGTTCAGTGCTAGAATGCTATGAGCTGAAAACAACGTTTGAATGCACCTTGCAATCAAATTGCCTAAAGAATTGTTCTGTTGCTGATTGATTTTCGGTTATTCCTCTTTTTTTCTAGAAAGTTCTTATGCTTTCTGTATCTTTCTAATTCTGGAAGATCGAAATCACTTCGTCATGGAGATGAAAGTAGATATGAGATTTAATTCCTTGAATAAAATCTCGAGTTATAAATTAGCAAGTGTTATCTTTGACTTCAGTTAACACATAATTTATTAATGTTACATTCATCTACTCGACAATGTGGTGGAGACACCAAGTATCAATCCTGGTACCTTTGTCTGTCTGTGAGCGAAAATATTACGTATATTAAAACTCATACTCTGAAAATTCTAAAAATGTGAAGAACTATAATAATTTTATTTACAACTCTTATTCTTTCACAAAATATAGAAGCCGGTGATAATCTCCTCGACCATGACCATGCAAATGAAAGATTTACAGTCAATTATTTTATTTGGCACTGAAACCTTTGACTTCACTGAATTTTCGAACGTCTGTAATTTAAACCATTCTTTTATAAAAATGCCAAAAGTTTGTTTCATGTGTTCATAACACTATATTTTCCAGTATAAATATTTTCTTTTCTTAGAACTCACAATGTATGACATTTTTGAAACATTTCTTCCACGTAATTGAAAGAAAATATCATTTGTATTTTCATGGCTCTTGCAGCTCATATCGTATGACATAGAACGATTATTTTTGAAATATTATGAAATTAGAAATGATTAATAGCCGCGTCTTAATCATTCTTTTTCTGTTTATGCATCCAATATGATCTGAATATGTATTTTCATGACAACAAAAAACAGACATCGAGATGTAAGCCTTAAGGGCTAATTAATGTGGGAGCTAAGTATAATTCCATGTTAGCGAAACTTTAAATTTGTTGAATAAAAATAAATTGTAAAATTGATTTGAATCCGTTTTTTCAAATATATTTATAAGAAGAAAATATAAGTAAAAGATCAAAAAAAATTCTATTTCTTGTTATAAATTTGTTTCCCGTCAATTATGCTTTTTTTCCTTATTGGATATTTGTGACTTATCAATTATATTTTTCTTCTTTTGGATATATTTTATTTATCAGTTATGATTTTTTTGGTTGGAAATTTGTTACCTATCAATTATGATTTTTTCCACTTTTTTTAAATTAATTTCTTAAAAATTATGTTATTTTTTTAATGTGTTTACTCCTAAGTTTTCATCAGTTTAAAGTTTAAAATGAGAGAAAAAGACAGCTTAAAAATTATAGAAAAAGATAACGTTTTCCCATTTTATTTAATGAATTATTTGATTTAAAAAAATCATTTCGTTAATTTTATAAAATAAAATCAATCATTGTTAGTTTTCAGTAATTACTTTCATATTATTGTTCTATATTATTTATAAATTAAATTAAAAAGAAATAAAAACAATAAATTGGGTAGATGAACGAAAATTAGGTATATGATATTAATAAGGCAACATTTGCATTAAAAGCATAGGCCGTTAGATAAAAGGTAAAATTGAGACAGCACCTAATTATTTCAATTTCAAACTCAGCCGATTTCTGCAAAAAAAAAAGAATAATTTCTAGATATATCTGGCTTTGTATGTATTCCGAATTATATTCTGATTAATTAAAAAGTTTCATTTATTTATTATTAATCACATAGCCAAAATGGAACGTAAAATAAAACATGAAAAAATTTAATATAAAATAAAACATTTAAGTTGCAAAATAACAAAATTCAAACCACTCTTTTCTTAATGTTCTATCTGTTCAATCTGCTCAATATTCAGGACAAATTTTTTGAAACACATTAAGGTGAAATTAGATACAAGAACTTTCTTTTAAAAATATTCAGTTGAAAAGTATTTTCAAACTCATCATTTTAGCCTTCTCAACTAAATTCATAAAAAATGGCTGTCTTTAAAATAATTATTTATCCTAATTTTTCAGCTTAGTTATCGCCTAAAAACAGCCTCACGCGAACTTAAAATGACAAGCAAGAAGAGGCGAATAAATTGAATACTCTTTTCTGCCTTCTAAACTAGTTTCGTAATTTTCAGGAAATGGAAGTTAGAATAGTTCCATCGCATTGCTTTTCGTTTAACACTATTTCAACAGCATAACTGACCTACTTTAAACTAGTTCTAAACTATCTCACTGATTAGTTTTAGGTAAGAAATTATAGTTAATCTAATTGCTCTGTTATTAATTTCTCACATTTTGACACATTTAATATTAGAATAAATTTAATATAAGGTATGTTTCTGAAAGTTCTTCGGTTTATACGTTAGTTATGATTTCTCGTATTTTTTTCCGCATAAGCGTACATACAGTATCTTAATAATGATTTTTGTTAGGAATTAAAACTTATATTTTAATTTTTCGTCAAATTATTTTGAATTACTGTGGAAGTCAGGTTTGGTTTATTGGTACCTTTTAAAAAGTGCTTTTATTCCGTAGTTTCATTAATTCAACTTTAATTTTAGCGTATATTTAATAACTAAGTGATTGAGTATGAAAGTGAAATTTTATCTTTGATACGGCTTAAATGGAAATAATTTTGCATACCACAAATAAAAGCTTATAAAGTTATATTTATAGAACTGCGGAAATCTTATATATAAATATAGAGATCTACCTTATTTTTAATATAGAGATATTTATAGAACTAGATAAATTCTATATATTGATCTAAAGATCAGCTTTCTTTTCAACATATAGTTCTATGCATAGAATTATAAACTGAATTCTACATGTGGATATAGATATCGACCTTATTTTTAAAATTAATTAACTTTTAGAAAACAATCACTTTATTAAAAGACTTTAATTTAAAAATAACTAGGTTATTTTCAAGAGGACAATAAAAACGAACTGTTATATGAAATTTTATTTTTTTAATTTCCTCACCAAAATATATGGTTAAATTAAGATAAAAACGCTTTATTAATATTTTGTTCCTTAAAAAGTTGATTTGAAGAAGCTTAAAATTAAAACTATGCATTTTAGTGTCTTTTCGTAATAGGATCTTTAAATTAGATTTAAATATTTTCCAAATACTTTAATTTCGATTGAAATATTTTCCAAATACTATTGCCCCAAGTATATTGATTTTTGAAGAAATTAAGCAAAACTGATAAATTATTTCGGTTAAGCATTAAAAAAACATAAAATGCATTTTATGTTTGCACTTTTTTCAGATTAATTAATTTTAGTTCAAGAAGTCATCAGATTCTCAGGAAAATTCAGTGCGTGTGCATAAAGATAATTTTGAAATATAAACGTAAAAATGCAATTACTAAATTATGCACAGATTTTTTATAATACATTCATAAGAATAATAATTATCAATATAGGCTACTTATATAAGTAATCAATATAAGCTGTTTTTATAAGTAATAACTATCAGTATTAGCTGCTAAAAAAGCTGTAAATTAAAAATTAAAAAAATAAGTGATCAAATATATTGAATTTTTAAAAAATTAAAAATTTTTAAGCATAAAATATTTTATTTAGAGAGTTATATATATATATATATATATAGGGGCATAAAGAATTTATAATCCTAAATGAGTAATTCTCAAAAATGTCTAATGAAATCCGTCGTTTCCTTATAATTTAAACATTCTTTAGCTCTTTCACCTATTTAATCTCAAATACTTTTATTCACTGTTAAATAGAAAGAAATTGTGTGTGTGTGTGTGTGTGTGTGAACTCTAAGTAGAAGAAGCAACTTAATACCGTACAACATGGCAATTACCATACATGGTTCTGACTATTTTTTTATTTCTTAAATCTTAATTTAGATTCTAGGTTTTTAATAGTAATTTTTACATTTACAAATTCAGTTAATAATATATTTAATTCACATCTGACACTAATATTTTTAAATAAAAATTGGTTTTTCGTATCACAAATTAATTTTTCATGACATTAGAATTTGCGGTTCTTCAAAACTTCATCACGTGAAAAGCAAAAATTTTATGAATATATGTAAAGAAGGAAAAGAGCTGAAATATTTTTAACTAGTCTCAAAGAAGTAGATATTTCAGAAACAACTCCATTATTGAAAAAAATAAAATATTATAGATATATTGTGAAATGCAGAATTAAACAAAGTCCTAAAATTAATGCAAGATTTGAATATGCCATCATTAACATAAACGATGGTAATTCTGTTAAAATACTTTTGATGGTCTATAGTTTAGGGTTTATAAAAATGGAACAACGCATTAACTCAAGATTTGAATAACATAAAAAACACAGGTTTGTTTCTTTAAAATATTATATGTTCTATTGAATCATAAAATGCACAGGATAGATTTATATATGGAATAATGCATGGGACAAGATAATTCAACGACTTTTCTGGCACATATGCAATTTTTTTGTTAAAAATTTCGTGACCATATTTCATAAATGTGGATGAATTTCTTTAATTTAGTATTTTTATTCCTTCTTTAATGCACGCATGCTTGTGAGATTGTTAGAATAGGCCTTTGACTTCAAATAACCCCATAAAAAATCATACAAACTAGGGGGTCTATTCCCAAATTTTCGAGACGTTACCGTTATAATTTTATTTATAAAATATTGTTCAATAATGAAAACACATTGTTCTATCGTATAATGTTCCATTTTTACTTATCTTAAACTATCAGTTATGAAATGGTATGCAATAAGGCTACCAACGCTTTACAGTACGAATGGTGGAACATTCAAATCTTGTTTTAATTTTGGAACATCCTTTTTAATGAAATTCTATTTCAACTACCTCCTGTGAAATGATTTTAATATCATTATATTTGAATTATTTTATTAGGGAATATTATTATCATAATATTCCCTAATAAAACAATATTACAACAATATTATTATCATACAAATGAAAATTAGCAAGGTTCCTCATTTTTTGAGAAAGTTTAGTGTGCATTCTAAAAATCAATTACAATTGAAATTAGAATTTACAATATCATTACATATATACATAAATAAAATATAAATAATTCTTTTAATTTTCAAATTTTCTAGTTGGCAAAACAGTTTCGGAACTTAAACGATTTTTAATTAATAAAAAAACTATATTTTTTCTAAATATCAACGAATGCATAATCTGATAGTTAATTGATAGTTTAAAACTAGTTTAAATTGTCTTTACACGGAAAATAACTCTGACCTCAAGGAAAAACTTTTATAATTCGATAGATTTTGAGATGGACAAAAATCGTCGCTTTTGTAAATGCTGGGGATTGTGAAATACGAGGCAAAAGGGAACAGGATGTTTTTCTATCAGACTGTTACCACGTGACTTTAAAAAATAATATTCCCACATAATAACGAGAAATTTGCGATAGCAGATTAAAAACTTTATATATATATATATATGATATATGTTTCCAACTTTTATGATAAGCCATCTTCAAAATAGGAAAAAGATGCTAAATATTGCATTCAATTTGCACCAGCAGAAACTTTGTAGTTTATCTTTTGAAAACGAAAAATATATTTAGAAAAAAAATCAATGCTATTTCAGGTTTTTTTTCTTCAGTTCAAGTGCCAATAAATTCAAAAATGTCATAAAAGAGACGGTAGAAACATCAAAGGCCTCACCAATGAAAAGGGACGAAAAGCATACCAAATTCATAAGAAGAGTCAAGTCTGTTACTTCTTTCCTCGTCAAATTCGATTCGATTTTATTGAAAAAGTGTCTTTTTCTTTTTCGTTTTTTTACCGTTTGAGAGCGCATTCTAATCGATCCTTTAATAGTGATTTCATCGATTCTTTCATTTTACATATTATTTTATCGAAATTTTGTTATGTAATTTCGTATGCATGTAAATATAAATCAAATTAAATTTTAAAAATCAAAACTTATTTGATTTACTTCATTTCATTATTAATTAATTCCTTTTATTCTATCAAATTAAAAAAAATTTAATGCTGTTTTAAAATTTCTAAATATAAAACGCTAATGCACGTGAAACTTACTTAATAATTTACTGTAGAAAGGAAACATTCAAATGTCTACGAATTAGGAATCGAATTTCAGTCTACTTTATTCATTGAATATTCATTGAAGTGCATTATATCCAACTCTACTCATTTAGTTAATGGAACTGCAAGATATTAGTAGAAATATTTTAGTGATCTATGTTTCGCCATCTCACCAAAAAGAACATTCAGTCGTTAGAAAGAAGATATAAATGAAATTAGAAAATAGACTTCAAATAAATACTTTAAACGAGCGCAAAACTAGGCTTAGTCATCTGCAAATAAGTAGGGGAGACTGGGGCAGGTTAACACCAAATTTGTTTACGAATTTTTCTTTTTTCTTTTGGTAATGATTAAACAGCTGATATGCATTTCAACAGATTTTAAAATCCTTTGGCGTGTATAAAACGGAATTGATAACAGTTTGATTAAAAAATAAGACAGAAATATCGAGTTGAATGAGCTAACTCCATCGGTTTCAACGTGCTTCCGGGCCCGGGGTACGTTGGCATTATATATTTGCTCTTTTCTTAGTTATACTATAGGTATTTATTGAAAGAGAAATTTAAAAAATATATTTTTGATTATTGAACTAAAGTTTAAGTAATTAAATTTAACAAAAAATTGCACATTTTTGTTCAGATTTAGGAACAATGTACAACGAACTCAGATGTGCTTAACATTGCAAAAATGCGTTTTGTCTCTTTGTCGCTCCTTTGTCTAAACGCGGTGGTGGAACCATTCTAAATCAACTGAATCATATAGCGGCTATTTGAGCGTTATTGGAGAAAATAAATGCGTTCGTCATTTTAGAGCTTTTCTTGAGAAAGCTCAGCTTCCATTCTTCTCGACTCATTTGATTTAAAACTTAAGCGATGAATTTCGTGATTATTTTTTATCTTCAATCAACAATTTTTGAAATACAAAATGCATGCTTTTCAAATGATATATGAAATAAATTTTTCATATATCAGCAAGTTCAAAACTGTACTTGTCGTAATAATGTGTCAAAAGTTTAAAAAATGCAATAATGTGTGTTTTGTCAAAGGGGATCGTCTAGCTGAGATTCGTTGCTTCTGGCCTTCAGATGAATAAAGAAGAGTTCCTTTTTTAAAGTAAGCTGAACCAGTCCTCATCTGATTGTTAACCCCCCCCCCCCCAGGAATCAGGCACTTTCCGTTTTAATGAAATAGCAAACTGGTATGCAAAATTCAGCACTTCTTTCGGACTAAAACTGAAATTAAAATATGACGCTCATTTTACATAGTCTGCGAAATCTGTATCCTCCTGAAAGTTGAAAAGTTTTCGTGCTGGCAGGTAGCTGAAAGTCAAAAGGCAATCAGCCCCGACTTTTGTCGCATTGTGGCAGTAGTGTTTTGTGAACGCAAAGGTATCCCATAATTTTTATCAGCCTCTGAATCCAGTTCTTTCTACAATTTTGCTTTTACTACTTCCACAATAACCACCCGTGGGGTCGAAACTCGACTTCAAATCATCTTTCAGTTTCTAACCATGGTTATGAAAAAGAACTTCCATTTTTGATTCAAAAATAATAAATCAATTACAAGATGCTTTCTTACAAATACACTCATAAATATCAAAATACTAAATGCAACATGCGAGAATCTTCTTTACTAATATTGTATATTTTAGACGAAAAACCAGTGAGTAATAACTTTTCGAAGGAAAAAAATCTATTTGACCTCTAGTGTCTACCGATCCAAATGAAACAGACTGAAAATTTATGCGCGTATGAAGACATACTTCCTGTTTACTTTAATATCACTTTTACTGCCATCTAATGTTTTTTACCTGCGCTATTAGCAAAGTGACAACTATTCCCGGGCTCCAACTAGCCCCGTCTCTCCTAATAATGATAAGATTTCAAATTAATTTACTGTTTCTCCAAACACATATCAAAATCGTTCCAATCGTCCCAAAAGTCGTCAAAATAGTAATGAAATAGTGAAAAATAGCTTTTATAGATTGCAAAACATTGGTGGTTAATCGCATCAAAATAATTCAATTTTGGTGAAAGTAAATTTTATGTCTAGTCGTATCTTTATGGCCTACTGAAATTTATATTCATATTTTTTTAAACAATTACCGTAAAAAAAGGGATATTTGGCTATTTCCTTTTTGTTCTATTTCCTCTTTATCAGAAATGATATTTTATTTCAATTTGATACATCATGTGAAAAATGATTTTTAAATGCTATGAAGGGATTCGAACCATACACCAAAATATTCAATGGCATGTTTTTGCCCGACGTTGATTCAAAAGCAAGATTTTCATACCACTTTCATTTTGTAATATATATACTTTTAAAATTATGCAGCATATTGTTTAAATATATGTTTGTTAGTCGTATCAAATTACAAAACATTAAATAACCTAAAAAGTGGATAAACTTGACCCAGAAATTTATCGCCATTGCGTCTAGTTTAATTAAAATGCTATCTTCATCTCTTCCTTTCCATATGGATCGAAATATCTTTTAACATGCTGTTCTATCTGTGATTGCATTCAAAATAAATATAATTTTTTCCAAATTTTAAGAACTCATTGTTTTAAATAAAACAAGGAATGAATCTAAGTTGTCACATATATTCAAGTGAATGAGGTCATATGTTTAAAGAATATTTAAATACCTTTCATAATAATTCCCATTGAGAAATAATTAATGTTAAAATGAATATCTGTCATGATTATATATTTTCCATATTTTCTGAAAATTTTAAAAAGTTTTTTTATTTTATTTTAATATCTATGCTACGACCTAAATACTTTAAGTACATTTATGCATTTATAATTATAAAATTACTAGCTTTAAGGAAATATCAAATATAGCACCAATTTGATGTCTTTTTGAATACTTTAATTTGCATAGTGACATCCAGGCAGAAAATATATACCTTCTTTTCTATTATTTTCCGAATTTCCTTTAATATAATTAAATATTATAGATAACTATAATTAAATATCTCTGAAATATTCTAATAGATTTATTTTCAAATAAATTTCTAGTAAAATTATGCTCAAAGGTACGTAAGTTCTATTCTCACTAAAAGACTGATTCAATATTTTTTAGTATAATATCTTAAAAACTAACATAGCTATTAGAATTTCTACTCTATTTTTTTAGATGAAGCATAGATAGAATTTAATTGAAAATAATAATATGCAAAGATGAATTTTAAGATTTAAAAAATAATATTTGACATTTATGATTGAAAGAAAGAAAAAACATATGCCAATCTCATTTAATTATTGATATTATTATATATTAATTAATTATCACTCATAATATATTTATTATACAGGATTATTTTATCATAAAATATCTTATAAAACTTAAATAACTTATTTAAAAAAATTCTGATTTTAAGATTATCATTAATGTAGAGGCTTATTAAATAATACGAAATTTCTAATGAGCATGAAAAACATTCATTCGTGTTTTTAAATACTTTATCAGAAAATGGTTTAAAAAAATATTTAGTTTTTACAAGATATAATCGTTTTTAAAATTTTAAAAGGTAGCTTAAAATATGCATTTGCAAATTGATTTCAGTGCATCATTTTATCAATGTACATAGTTTTTGTACTTACAAAAGCAAATATTTCTTTTTCTTTCTGTCTCAACTATAATTATTAATTTATTTTCAAAAATTCAAATTTTATCAGGTGTTTAAAACATAACTTTATGTTATTTTCATACAAACTTAGTCTTATATATTGTTCAAAACTATTCGGACTCCCCCCCCCAAAAAAAAACGATGAAAAGGAAAAATACATATTTTTATATCTTATGCAATTTTAGTAAAACATGGTCCTAGAAACCTTTGAAATCTAAGTTTTTGGACAAACAAAGGTTTTATTGTTTTTTCATTTCAGATGTCGGTTTTGTTTTTTCCTGTATCTTGAAAACCACTGATCAATCTCTCTTAACAACCACATTCTCTCTTAACAATGTATTTTTATATTAGTCTTATATAATTTTTCACTTGCGTTTGCTTCTGGTATACTTCTCTCAATAAAGACTGCAGTAAGCACGAGTTATATTGTTACACATGCGTAATACTGCTTTATTGCGTTGCTAGTCTCATGGTATGGAAGAGAAATTTGCAATTAACTTCAATGACTGTTAAATGGACGCCAGGTGAATAACTTCCGGAGTTTGTAAAATAAAGGATCTTGAATATTCGAGAATCTTGGCGATATCCGCATTAGAACTCCAATTCCAGCATTTGTTCCAATGCATTCGATGCCGTATAACCAGAGTTTTAAAAGTAGAGATGCATAGAAAAGTGTAGTATTCGAATGCATAAAAGCCGAATGAATTCTGCCCTAGGAGTGTTGATCTCTAGCGAATTCTGTTGTTTATTAACTATTTGATATTTCTAATTTTTTCCGACGATGTATATTTCCTTATGTTTTCGTGCTTCCCTGTCGGTTAAATCAAAGCAAACTGTAATCATAGTGGTTCGTACCTGAAATCGCCATGTATTCAGAAAGTCAGTTGCCGCAACAACGCATACCCGCGTTTTTTCATAATATGCCATTTTTTAATGCTATATAATATATAGAAGAATATTTACAGATATTTCTAGATTCTTAAATATGGTTTTTTGGCTTTTTTGTTCCATATAGCCAAAAATTAGTTAAATAAATTACACCATTTTTTTATTTACCAAAATAATAACATTTTAAAGTGTACGTACTTTCTTCCAACCCTCGGCAATTCGGTAAAGAAGATCAACCGAAATCGCAAGAGTCTTTTGATTTTAATCATGTTTATTTCGTAGGTCAAAAAACTGCTAAATAAGTTCATTCATTATTTTTTTTTAGTTTATCAAATAAAAATAAGTCTGATTGGCACAAATACAGTCTTCCATAACAGTCGTATAAATAATAATGAAAATTTACTATTACGTTGAAAAATAATCTCTTCTAAAAGAATCGTAATATTTTAAGGCATAGGTAAGCGTTTTAAGCAATTGTGTTGGAAGTAATCTAGTACTAAAGCATCTTAATAAGAAAGAAAAAGTATGTATTGAAATGAATGAAACTTCAATTCTCCGTTCTAATAAATCCTATGATTACCTCAAATATTTTCGCCTGAAACATCCTTCCTTCAAAAAAATATTTAATCCTTTGCACTCCGATGGTGCCTCTGACTCACCATTCAAGATTGTGCATCATTTTGACGTCTTATTTATTTATTATTCAAATTAAACTGTCAAAAACACCTACATAATGGTTGAGAGATGTAGATTAATTTTTCAAAGAAATTCGATTTAAAACAATTATGTATATTTATTTTTCATAGCAATAAACTAATCTTTGTATTAGGTGAATAATTTCGCATGTAATTATTTTTAGGAGTGCAAAGGATTAATAACATATTTGCATTAAGAAATGCCTGTAAATTTCAGAATAGGACATTTCAATAGCTAACAAGTTATAGAACATTACCAACAGCTTTGCCTCATATCCTGTATTTGAGTACATTTATCCAATGGAAATTAATACTTCTTAAGATGAAAAGATTTTTCATTTCGCTCGATTTAAAAAACACACACAAAATTCTGAATTATTTAATTAAAAAATGTATTTAAATCTTGGAGATTTTTTTTAACAAAATGAAACATATTATGAATGAAACATATTCTGTAATGAATAACTGTGGTTCCGTGTCGTCTTAAAATTCCTTACAATATTTGGCTTTGGGAATTTCATTTTTGTGTTATTTCTTTTTTGAAAACATGAAATTATTCATTCTAAAGCATTACATATATGGATAATTGCTATCAACATACAAAAGAAAAGATAAGCAACAATTTATTTATTATAAATGAATAATCGTATTACATATCTATATTTGCTTTTATTTAACTCACAACCCTTCAGGATTCCCCTACCTTTCTTTCTTTTTTAGTTCGATAGAATCTTTTTAATTCTTTCAGAATGAACAGGTAATAAAATAAAAATCCATCAAAGTTATTACATATGGAACCAAGTATCATGTCCATTGATAAGATAATACTAAATAAATAATTCAGGATTAAATTTTTAAGAATTTGAATATCAAGAAATGATAGATATAAAAATTATTAACGTACCTTCTAGTCGGCTTTTCGTTATTTGATGATTCATTTGTTTTACAAGATAAACCTCTTACATAGCGAATATAATAAACAATCTGTAAAAGGGATTTCTATTTTTAAAAAAATATATATAAATATTTAAAGATAAAGTTAATGGAAATGAAGCCCACACCACTAATAGAGTTTTAAATTCTCTTTATCTCAGTTGAACTGAAAAACGTAAAAAAAATAATATCTGCTCAAGTTCCTCGTGCCTTTAAAATGCATTAAAATTCTACTTAGCTCCCGTGATTTAAAGAATGGAAAAATTTAAAGATACATGATCTCTTTTCTTTCTATAAAACAATGTTAAAAAGAATAAATAATATTTTTTTTGTTTGGCTCTAGTAATGTAAGGACAAATTATCCGTTTGTCGAATTTGAAATTACTTTTTGGTTTCCATTATAGAATTTTTTTTTATTGTGACTGTTTCAAAACGTTAGATTTTGTTTATTTACTTCATCCTTTTGTGTTTAGTTTGCATTATAGCTAATACTACGTATACTAATAGCTTTGATATCTTATTTTTTCCTAGACAGAAGACCGCTTATTTTATTTATTTCTGTTTCTAAGTATTACATAATGAAAAAATTTAAAAGCTGCAGTTTATGTGAACCATTTTAAGTTTGTAATCGGTTGAATAATAAAAGAAACTTTTTTTCGAAATTCTATTCAGGCTCCACTGAGGGAAATATTCATCTCCAAACCAATAATTCCTAGAATTCTTTCAGAGATTTTTTTAAAGAACCATTAAGATATAGAGAGCTACGTAACCACTTAACTTCTAAGGAATACACATCAATAAATCTCTAATAAAAATAAAAATGTCAAGAATATAAAGTAGTAAAAAACAAATTTAATTCTATGTTAAGAGGATTTTTTTAAAAAAAATTCTTCGTTGTTAATGAATGATTACAGATTAATGATGACTTATGATGATGTTAATGATGACTCATTTGTAGCCGTAAAGTAGAATGTATAGATTTTTTCATTATTTTATGGAAATAACAAGTATATATTTGAATTCTAAATTATGCCAATTCAGGCTTGATTTAGAATTCAAATATATATAGGGTAGCATTACGTGAAATAATCACAGAAATAAATGTGTGACGTGCGATTGACGTGTCCGTTAGGAGACTCCTAGGAAATTCGGTGATGTTGGCTAATGCAGCAGAAAATCGACTCCAATGCTTTTGCTAACATTAAGCAATTGCTCTTCTTCTGGGCTCTTGGCCATATCGGCTGGACACTAGGCGACTGGAAAATCAGTAACTTGGTCAGAGGCGGTGGGATTTCAATTTAAGAGCTGTTCTTAAGGTATGAGTGCTTTCCGTGTGTGAATCTGGCCAATTAAACCATAAATGCAAATCATCAACAACGCGCTGAGCAGGCTGAGGGTACCTTCATAATCGTAAGGGTTATTTTACATAAAATGGATCAGGTTTTCTAATCCAACTAATACAATCAAATATTGGAAAAGTTTGTGTGCTACTACTTGTGGATCATTTGCAGTCTTTCATAGGCTTCCTGTAGCCAAATAAAGATGACATTTAAAGTATGACAATATGAAATGTCAACGGAACACAAATACTACCGATTGATTTGAAAGACATTCTTGACATTTCTAGCGGAATTTTTGACCACTTTGATAACCCGAAATGAGTCCCAACGAAAGTTTATCTGGAAGCCGGTTCATAATTAGGCCCATTTTTTTAAAAGACAGAGTATAAAGCTCTTTCACATTTTTATACGTTATAGGCAGTGTCCTTGGCCGAAATTTAGTCATAAAATAAGTTATATATCTTGCCATTAGTCTTAATTGGCATTCAACTAAAATCATAATCCAAGTTAATATTTATGAAATACGTGAAAAGTCCAGATATTTAAAGTAACTAGAATCATTAAGAATATATAACACTGATTTTATAGTCTTGTTGACCATTCATTCACATTATAGCTTGCGTTTATAGCCAGTTTTTATATTTAAATTTAAATAAATATCATGATATTGTTACAAAACTCCAAGTTGTTTCCAGCACAGTAAATTCCCTTGTAGGAATATCTTTTTACGATTAGCTATGTTAGCACAATATTAGCTATGTATATTGTGTTCATTAAGATTAACCATGAAGATCATATTACGACTAGCTATGCTTGCAGGATGCCGGACCAGTGACCTTAGGACTCGGACTTCATAACCATTTGGAAACATTGGGGAAAACATGGGTGAGCCGAAGACAGTCGGCTTGGACATGGGGTCTCTTAACGAGTCAATAGAAATTAGTAGGGGTCGGTACCATACAAAAGCAAGCTTTAAATGGAGATCAAGCTATTGGGGAACTGAATATTATGGGCCGATTCTGAGAATTTATTACAGAAGCAGTATCTAGTAGTGTATGGAATAGACAGTCGTGTAGCAGTGAATCACCAACTGTATATAGCTAAAGAGAGCAGACAGTGGAGAATTGCATGCGTTTTTACAGACCGTATGGAGTAGCTACGACGATTTCCTCCTCCCGCTGTATTCTGTCTGGCCGTTTTGTATGCTATGAGGCGCTATTGTGCATTGCTTGTGTATGCATCGGTTGTTTGTTTATTGACTATGTCTTCGTGTTAATAAGCATCTTCATTTGCTATTGAGACCTGTTTAATGTGTGTTACAATGTACACAACCATTGATTTTTTGGACTAAGTATAGAAAATGTATTATTAAAATTTAGCCTTAGAAATATTCTTGCTAAACTAAATGTGTTTCAATTTGATTTTGATCGTTAAATTTATTCAAAATTATACCGATCAAAATAGTCTCAGAAAGTTTAGTTAACCATTATTAAGTTAATTAAGTTTCTATTACAAAAAATTGCAAAAAAATGTTATATGGATGTGAAAAAATAAAATAATTATATTGCAAGGAAAGACTTATGGTTGAGAGAAAATTTTATGGACCCAGTTAGATTTTTATGATGTTTCTGAAATAATAAAATGCTATTATAATAGTAAACAATAGAGCATTAACAAGAATCATTTTTTATAAATAAGTTTTCTATCTGTATAATCGTAAAATAAAAAATGGCTTAATATTCCATTAAATATTGTTACAACCGTTTGATGAATAATAGAATCAGAATTTCACAAACAGTTAAAACAAAAATATCTACTTTAAGATAAGTACAAACAGATTTGTTTAATTACAAACATATAAGTAATTAAACAAAAATTACTACTTTTAAGAAGGATGAAATTAATGATGTTTGAGGTTAATTTTCAAAAAAAATATTACAAAATCTGTTTACCGAACAGAAATATAGAGATTCTGTTAGTATTTTACTACTAAATTTATTTTTATCTACTGTGAATATTATTCTAAGCATAAAAAACATCCTTGGAATCTTAAGGTTAATTTTCTTGTCATTATGATCTTAAGCTGCTTTTTTAAACTATAAATATTGCTATACCAATATAAAAATTTAAAGAAAACGTAAGTATTTTCAAATTTTGCAATGCTTTATTTTAGTTCATATAAAATATAAAACCCATCCTTTCGAAAGACATTTACAAGCCTTTGATAATGTTTATAGAGAAAACAATGTGAAGTGTTTCAAAATATTCTCATATTTTGAAGTATTTGTTTAGTACACTTGCTTTATTAAAATGTTACCATAATGTTGAATATTTTTTTCTGAACTTTTAAAAGCAGTGCCCAAGGATAATTTACACTTCAATGGAAAAAAGTACGTTTTAAAGAAAATTATATTTCAGGTTCGTATAAACACAATACCTTATTGATTATTTTGTAATAACTGATAAATTTTATAAGACATTCTTCCTTACAAAAAGATAATATATGAGCTAAAATGTTAATTTCTGTGCTCTTTAAAGGGGAGTTTTTATTATTCCTCTTACAGTATGTTTCTAGTCTTACAAAACGTCAATGCTTCTTTCAATGAGTCTAAAAAATTAACAGCTTATTATTTATATTCAGAGTAATAATAAAGAATAATAAAACGACCTAGTATTGTTGTTGTTTTTTGGAATTTTTTATTAAGAAATGGCTGAAATTTGTGTACAGGAATCCCTAGAAATTTAACCAAGATCGTATAAAATCATCTTATCAAACTGATAATATACATTTATTGCTGATATACTTCAATCGAAAATACCCCCCCCCCCTCACACACAAAAAAACAAACTCGGCTGAAATAAATTGAGCATAAAGTTTAAAAAAATCTTCTAATTATTTTCAAGGATTGTTGCTTAATTTTCTAGACGAATAATCTTTCCCTTTTTTCATATACATTTTTTTAATCTTGACTTGTATTGTTGTAAGATTTATTTTCAAGAATGAGGTTTCTGTTACAACATTCCCTAAAAGAATGCAGTGAGTTTTTTTAAAAGAAATTCCGCATAATGCCCTAGTCAAGTTTCATGACAAAGCTCTTGGAGGATTCGAATAATTTACGTCTTTTTTAAAATTCCTACTATTAACCCACACTCTCCCTATGTGTGTATATATACATCTTTTTCAAATTTTCTCACTTTAAAAAAGTGTTTTCTATTCATCCAATCAAGTTCAAGTAAATTTTTTAAAACTTGTAATGGATGACACTCGATGTTAATATTGTTTTTATATATTAATTCATTAATATTTTATTAATTAATTAAAAACTAACTTTCTCTCCAATATAATTTTTGGATCGATTACACATTCCTTGGGCCTTCGAGTTCAAATATGCCAGCCCAAAACTCTCCATGCTTGGTGGACGTTAATTCTGTAGTGGTCACAGATTCTCCATGTGGAGAGTAATACCACTGGGAAGTACTGCGTCAGAGGTGATCATTCTCTGTTTCAGATCTAAATTATAACCTGTGGATGAATGAATGAAATGCACGAATGAAGTTCGCCACGTAAAAAGGGTTTGCGACGTATATGATCTAGAAGTCAGATTTCTGCCCTCGGGGGCTCAGGGTTCAATATCCTTAGAAGCTTCTGCACCCCTCCTTCCGTTGTAAAGTGAAAAACCGGAGTAGTAGATGTAATTAATTGATAAAAAGAAACTAAAATTTAAATAATTCTAATAAACTAAGTAGGAATTGATTTAAAAAAATATTTTTTTATTTTACTTGTTTTGAAATATTCCTCTAATAGTAGTTTCTTGTATCTTGTTCGTCAAGGAGATATTAAGATTAATATGCACTACTAGTTCCTTTGAGTACAAATAGGTATAAAAGAAATATGACCGATTTCTTCTTGTTTTAATACTTCAAATATGATACACATTTCATTGGAAAATGACTGACACAAAGATATACCAAACCGTTTCTCCTACGGTGTTAGGCTGACTCAAATGGAAAAGCATTATGTCCAATTTGCATGTGGAGAAGCAGTTATGTTTACACAACACTTCAGAGTAAATATTAATGTTGTACGGTTTGGAACATTATTCCATTTTAAATTGCCTATAGCGTAATTCACTGCACACAATTTAGTCCAAGTGCCAATTATGAACACTAAAATACGGGGAATGGTGGATGTGTCTGAAATGCGTAATTGCATCCAATTACTAGTTAAATTCGGTAGGCTAAGGAATCAAATCGTCATTCGGCGACCTAACTATTCTTGCACGCAATCAATAATAATAAATGAGTAGAGAATTACCTTGATAAATAATTTGCAAAAATATCTAATTTTAGGAATAAGATCCAAACTAAACATGTTTTTCAGAATTATATTGGATTTATAAAGGTGCTCTTAAAAGTTAACGCAAGATTTGAATTTGCCACAATTCATGCAGTAAAGTGTCAGCAAACTTATTAAAAAAAACTTTTTCACAACTGATACTTTAGGAACAGTAAAAATGGAGCTTAACACAATCGAACAACCTCTTACCATATTCAAACAATACTTAAAGTATAATGAAAGCCGGACGACAAAAATTAAAACATTGAACCTCTAGATTGTGGGATTTCTTTTCATGGTGCCATTGGAGGTCAAAAATTTTGTGCCAATAAACCCGCAAGCAGGAAGTAGGCAATTCCATGCTGCATCAACGAAATCCACCCACATTTATATCAAAGGATCAAGAAAAATTTCGAAGAACTTTACATGTCTGCCAGCAATGCCGTGTAGAACATTTGCCATAGATATTAAAGTCAGAATTGAAATAAATAAAAAGAAACAGATTTCTCTTCTATATTTTTATTGAATTCTAAAATGCACAGGATAGGTTTATGTATGGAACAATACGTGGCTTTACTGACGTCCATGGTTTTACTGACACATAGCACTCTTTTGTTTAAATTTTCTTCCGTCAAGGATTTGCTCCTTCACTGCAAAGATGCAGGTCTGTTTGTTGACATAGGCCTTTGACTTTAAATAATATTATAAAAGAAATCATATGGTATTAAATCAAACTATCTAGAAGGCTAATTTTCAATTTCGAAAGGTGAGAACTTGACTTTCATTATTTTAAAAATATTATTCTATTATAAAAACACGTTGTTCCATTGGGTTAAATTCCATTTGTAATTCTAAATCAAGGCACTCAAATGGTTTTTTTACTAGAATTAGAAACTCTTTACTGCATTAATAGGGGCAAATTCAAATCTTGTGCTAATTTTGGGACACCCTTTATTTATGGAAAGATTTACATTCATTTTGAACTCAATTGTAATTATTGTGTCCTTTAATGAATATTTCATGCAACTTCATCAACAATGTAAGCATCTTCTAAAAATAGCTAATGATTTTCTAAATGACTATTTCAGTCAATAAAATCCATAAAGAAAAAAATTAAAATTATGAAACATAATCAAAACAAAGTAAAATTTCATTTTCAAGAAATGTATGAAAAATTTTAAAATATTAGATTTCTTCAGATTTTTGTTAGGAAAGTTTGTCAGGTTCCAATGGCTAAAGAAGTAACAGGAGAGTAAAATAATTTTAGAAATATAACTTGAAAGATTGTTTTTCTTTTCTAATGCAACATTTCAAAGGAAGTTTTTCACTCAAAAAAAGTAAAATTAGTTTTAGTAATTGATTTATCGCTTTCGAATTTATTTTCCATTCAAAATGTATGGGATAAAAGAAAGTTAATTTCAGAAGTTTTTATCATTAATTATATATTTTTTATATTGTTCTTAAAATAATGTATGCTGTATTAATAATCTTACTCCTCCCAATTTTACAGTGAAATAATAAAAGCATTCACTGTGGTATTTTTATTCCATTAATATAAATGTTCAAGAATCAGCAAGAATTATAGAACGGACGCTACGTGGATTATTTCTAACTATAAGTAGAATTTTGATTAAAATTGATTGTTTTTATCAAAAAAAAATCCTTTGGAAGAAAAAGTGCTTGGATGGATTTATTTTTCATTAATTTCCTGTAAATTTTTGAAAGCACTTGTGAATTTAAAAAATCTGAGTTGTTTAAGTAGAATGAACCAGAATCTAGAAAGCCAAAAGAATTTTCCGTGAATGAATTTTGTTTAGTAATTGTGCTTAAAACTAAGACTTAATTTCATTAAGTGTTCCAGAAAATCAGAAAAAAAAACAAGCTGCAAACACTTTGGAAAGATGTGTAAATTATACGTAGTTTAAAAGTTTCTTGTTAGTAGAGTTCATTCAAAACAGCCTTTGAGAAAAATTAATAAATCACAAAAACTCAGAAAATGAAAAGTCAGAAAGGAGAATAGAATATTTTAGTCAAAAATCTTTATATATAAGAATAGGGGAAATTATTTTAGTCAGGAATCTAAAAGGAAATGTAATTCTTCAGAAATTATCCTTTCATTGATTATCCTTGTAATGTTTGTACAAGGTTTAAAATAACCATGTATTGTTTGATTTGTTAAAGTATGACTAAATAGTTATTACGATGTTCTTTAAGAAAAATTCGCAATATCATCTAAATAAAAGTATACGTGAGAAGGCTTTGCAGAATGAGCGATCACTGCATGACAAGGATAAAAGAAACGTACATGAGCCTCGATTTAAACTTGAGATGAGCAGAAAACAATTCCCAAAGTATTCTCCAGCATTATGGTAGATAGCACCAGTTGGCGTCTGAAACTGCACTAATATGTCTCAAAGGAAGAGTAAGCGGAAACTGTACCTTCCAAAATGCTTCAAAAATAGGAAACTTCAGGAGAAGTTGTTAAACGAAAAGTTCTCAGAATGAAACGTGCCGTGGAGTTTAATGGCAGTCTGATGGGTGCGGAATAAATGTCACGGAAGTATTTGTATGCTTGTCTGGGTAAAGGAAATCATCCAAATTCGGACACAACGTTACGGTAAGACTTGTCAAACATTGGAAATTGAAATATGCAATAAAGAGAAAGAAAAGAGTAGCCGCAAAAATTGAATTACAATCTAAATTGAAATAAAATCTGTCAAGGTTATGGATAGTGAAGGAAGGAAACTCTATTCAATTTTTACGAATTTAAAACATTTCTTAAGATAGGAATTGAAAAAATTAATAATGACGAAAGATAACAAATTTAATTAAACGTTAAGAATATAAAGTATAGTTAAAATTTACCACTGTGGCCTGATGGTAAGGTCTAGGCTGGTAAGCCTTAGGGTTTCAGGTTTGATAACCGATTCCACCTAAGAACCGAAGTGTAAGAAGTTCTATTGCACATTAAATATGTCAGGGCAAACATTCTACTGCTGGTATGACACGGTTGGTAGAGGGGTGTTCCAGCTCAGGTGTCGTCCTCGTCATCTGACTTCGGCTCAAAATTACGAGGTCCGTCCCAAAAAAAGCCCGATTGTTGCTTTAAAACGTCACAATACTATAATTAAACTAAGCCTAAGAATAAAAATAAAATATATTTAACCAAATAAAAAATACTTATGATTCAGGGAATAAATGAAATGAAATATAGGAAAAGAATATTTTAGAACCATAATTTAAATCGATTAAATTATCAACTAGCAGGTGTTGTTACCCAGAAATATTTTCACATACTCGCTAACAAATTTTTATCCTTTGCTCTTCGCATAAAAGTGTAAAAATTGCATAACGCCACGAATATCTTGCATAGCATTGATGAAACACAATTAAGAGAACAGATTTTCTAGGCGAAGCACTTATTGCTACTGAATCTATCATGCGAAAATAACAAGCGAAACAGTAATAATATACAATAAAAAAGAAAATTAAATCTGAAAGAAAAAATCGAGAACATTGTTATTTTTAAGTCATTATTTGTCTAAATTAATTTAATTCTTTAACCAGTTTAAACCGGTTTGAAACAATCATGAAACTTCCCTATCGGTTTCTGTATATATATTATATAATTTTTTTTAAAGTTTCATTTTCAATTTTTGTAGTTGGCAAAAAAAGTTTTGGAACACGACAAATTTTGAAATAAAATAACAGTTTTGATACCATAGTTGTAATTTACCCTCCTAAAAATGCATCTGCTTTTAAAGAAGTATTCATAATAATAATGCAATACCGACAAAAGCACGTAAAAACATTATATTCTTCATTGGCGACGCGATTTCGAGCTTCAATTATTCGTTGCCTTCAATAATTCAAAACCCCTAATTAAAACATCATGTTCTTACATGATTATATTGGATACAAAAAAAAGCTGCTAAACATAGCTTTGAAAGGATCTGAATAAGAGCTCATCATGGCTTTATTGGAAACAAAGAAGTAGATACACAACCGAAGGAAGCTTAAGACTTAGATACCCGAGAAATATCTTTCCTCGAGTTCCAAATTCCACCCACAAAGTTCGAATTTTTGACGGTTATAATATTTTCTCTACATTTCGTATATAAAACTTAAAATCGTCAGAAAAAAAATTAGAAATCTTCAGCAGAAATATTTTAAATCTTCATTATCAGCATAGTTCTTTTAAACTTGTTATTATTCAAGCCAGAAATAAAAATAAGGAAACCATTGGAGTAAAAATCCCCAAATAAAGGTAAAATCGATCAAAACGGAAAATTTTCAAGTACTTTATTTTGTAACAAAAACAAAGGTTTATAATCCTTAAAACACAACACAAACAAAAAAAATTGAAATATTTTTGGCAAGTAAAAATGGAAATAAAAACATTTTTTCCAGCTCGTTAAGCAAATTTAATAAGAAAATATACGCATTTTTCTTTAAAATAATGTAAGTTTTTTTTCAACAAGAAAGATGATACCGGAATTTTAATTTAATGAATTGAGTAAACTCAATTCCATTTTACAGGAATTCTGGAATTGACTTGAGATTATATATAAATCGCTTGAGGAAAAACTTTTTAGAAAAGATTTGGAACGGAATAAAAAAATATTTATAACAAAAGCAAAGATTCTAAAAATGCATTATAAGGATAGCATTCTGAATTATTAGATGTTAAAAAGAAAGAAAGATAGATAGATAGTCAAAAAATTGATAGGAAGGCAACTTCTTCTGAAATAAAAGATGGGTTCTGCCGTGAAAGAGTTTTTTTTTTTTTTAATTTCTTTTCATACTTTAACTATTGTAGAATATCGCTTAAAATAAGATTTCATTCCAAAGATTTGAAAAATATCCCAATAAATTGCTGTGTGTGTGTGTGTAATGACATTTTAAACTGTAATTTCAATTGTAATTAATGTATGTTTAATTATAAGTTATGTCTATAAGTTATGTTTTAATTGTGCCCATGGTAACTTCATTCTAAAATGTTTTCTTATTTCCTTATCCTATTCCACTTTTTCTATTTAATAAATCAAATTAAGTATTGTAAAGAAACTGCTTCTGGATCTCTGCTTTTTTTTCTTGTCAAGGTCAACACGTGGAAGAATTCCCATCAAAATTCGACACGTGTGTGACGTATGTCAATCTCATGGTATGCATAACTAAGTTAAACGATTTCGCTCCCTTTATGCCTTCTTACATAATGCGTGCCTCTCGAGATTTAATAAAAAGAAATGAAAAATTCGTGTCATATATACATGCGCGTGCGTGCGTGTTTAAAAGTAGAGATGCATTTATTTCCTTAAATAAATTTCCATCACAAAGTTACATTACATCGGATAGCTAAATGTAGCAATATTTTTTGAATACTGGCAAAATTTCTAATAAAAAGAAACATAAGTTATTAATTCTTTAATGCGGCTCATAATGTTAAAAGTGTCAGATAGTAAAGTATTTACAATCATCTACGTACAAATAAAATTTTGAAATTGTATCAATGAAATTTGAGAAGAAAATCAAAAGCAAGTTGCGTGACTAAAATTTTTTTGTACATATCTCTGGTGATTTTTGGAAGGAAATTGTTATGATATAGAACTCAGATGTTTATGAGAACTTTTGCTGTTTATACTTCAACTATTTTTAGCGAAGCTTTCTCTATATTTGGTTTAGTTATTGATTAAAGACCTATTTTAAAGCAACACTTATGCTATTTTGCGACTGACCTAAAGATTTTAAATCCTGGTTAGATGACGAAAACTGCCTATTAGCTGGAACCTTACCTAATTTCCACACCATACTAGCGGGAGGACGTTTGGACCAGACCTATTAAATGTTCACAAAACCCGCTTACACGACGGTTCTTTGCTGGCATCGTGTTATGAACCTGAAATACCCCGGATCCAAAGCCGAGATCTTACTCCCAGCCCCCGACAGGTGTTGAAGAAGATAGCCATCTTATTGCAGCCATATGCAAGGGAGTATTGGTAATAACAATGCATGTATATTTCAACCACCAGGCAATTCACAGTTAGTGTATTTACTTTTCATGGGGACTACTTTAGGCTCAATTTTAAAATAACAAATAAATGAATGACAAAATTATACAAATGATTAAAAAAACTGCATTTTTTAAAAATAGATAACATAATCTTGAGACTTTTTGCAAAAAAAATCTCTCCTCTAAATTTATCGGATATCCATATGAGTGAGATAGGTACCAGTATAAACTAATACTCATTGATTCTAATATATCCAATATTTTCAACATTTAACTTACATCATTTTGATGCAGAGATTTTGGAAAATTATGGCAAATGGATTAAAGTTTCCGGAGGAAAATGTCGTTTCCTAAAGCGGATATTAGAAATCTGAGGGCTTAATGTCTAAATATAGAACACTGTACAGCAATCAGCTGATTATGATCATTAGAATAAGTAATTAATTTTCTGGAACAATATCATTCAACATGTCACAGCTTATCTCTGATCAATGGTTTCTAAATACTTGCTGAAACGTATTTGATCAGAAACAGAGGCCAAGGATTATTAGAAAATTCCAAATATTATCCAACGCTAGGATACAATATATAATATCGCAATTTTATACAGGTAACATTGAACAGTAAGTATTTGCTGATGTCGTTTTTTATATCTGAGATTGTTATTGTATTTAAAGAGAATGTCGAAGTTTAGTTTATTTGTATTAACGTGTCATATTAAAGCAACACTAGGGCTAGTTTTTGACGGAAGCTGTATTTTTGAAACGCCGTCAGCTGACGTGGACGACGCCTACAAGACTACCACGAAATAAGAATTTCCTGGAGTCTTAAGATTATCATTTTCTTTAAGCTCTCCGAAGAATTCCATTAACATCCTATATAAACCGGTATAAAAATTTCATTCACGATTCAATATTCTTTTAGTTTTTTAAAGACTCAATAAAAACCACATACAAGAGTAAGAAATAAAGGATTTTCCATATTGAATATTATTTTTGGCTGACGTTCCTATATTTTATGGAATAATATTTTCCTCCGAAAAAATATCAATAATAGTTTGATATTAATCGATTAGAAAGTCGCACAACATTTAAAATTCTTAAACGAAAATGAATAATGGGTTGATCGGGTGCTTAATCCCGGCAGGGGCTAATACCCGGTAATGGTAAAATTAGTAGAGCCTTACGACCAGTAATTGTCTTGGTTATCTTCGAATCAATAAGATAGGTGGTAACGACAGGACTGCCGAAGCTGGAGTGAAGCCCACTGGAGCTGTGCAAAGTCTTAAGTAGTGGTTACGAATGGGCCGGTATTGTCCAATAGGCATGGTGAGTTCACTGGAGTTGGCCAATAGGAAGGCAGGATAAAAGTGCTGGATGTTTCAGAGTTTCGAAATGTGAGCATTTGGTTGAGTAATTTAAAATTATTAAACAAAAAAAAGTGGAAACTGTTTTAAAATAATTTACCAGTCATTGCAATTATATTAAAAAATTTACAGAGACTGTCCAGCAATGGCGATAAGTAAAATTCTTAATAGACAAGTTTCTTGTTATGAAGACGTGTTGGAAAAGACATGTTTGTTTATTATTATTTTTATACCCCAAAACGCTTAAAAAATGAGTAATTTTATACATTCATCATTTAAAAAAATATATTTATTAGTTCGTCACAGAAATATGCTAGGGTGTTCCAAACGTTTGTTTCTCATCACTTTATGAATGGCCTTATCTGGCTCGGTTTGTGCGAACCTGTAGGATTATGACATCGGTTTCAGTCGTACCAAAGCTCTGCTACTCCCCAATTTCGGATATACACTCCAAAAATATTCTTTTGTTCATTTGGTGGGATTGAAAAGACATAATTTTTTACTTGCTACTTTCTTAAGGTGAAACAATAAATTCTACAAAATACTAACAACTTTTGCTCCTTGAAGTCAATTGAAACTTACGGGCAACAATACTGCTAGCACGAGAGTAATGGCAGATTTCTGTTTTTTAACTCTCTTTTTTAATTGACTTAGTTTACAAAATACTTTAGTGATATATAATGTGAAGAAAAATAAGCAAGACGCAATAAATCTTATCAAACGGCATTGTATTAAATATTTCATACAGTCAGATGGATTTATTTATAAAAGCCAAAAAGTAAAGGCTCGGAACATATTATTTTGGACCATTTCTCAAAGATTTAACTATCCGAAAATGCAATTCTCGAAATGTCTGTCTAGATACTCAAAATATGTATTCTTGATTCTGGTACTTATATAATATTATTTCTAGTAGCGATATTCCGGCGGTATTTCATTAAAGATTTAATTAGGGATGCACAGAAAGTTAAATTTGAATGGATTATTCCATTCATAAAATATTACGCGATACATATGTAAGCGAATTTCTGAAGAAAATATTCCATTCAGGTTTAAATGAAATGTTCTCTAAATGAATTTAACGAAATTCGGTTAATAGACAAAAATAATAATTTTTTTGGAATTCGAAAGTATCGTCAGAAAGAATTTCTAAATATTGTAGCAAAAGGTTCCTTTGCTTTAGCCTCATTTATAGTATGAACGATTAAAGCTTAAACAGATTTAGATATTATAATTAAAATAGTAATAAATACCAGCACAATAAAATAATAATCAATTACCTGCGCAGTAAAAATATTACTTAGCTAAAGCTTTAATACAAAAATAAAAAAACACACTTTATATAATTCTATTTCCCATCCATTAAAAACGCACTGTACGATTCATATTTTTAAGAAAGATTATGTATTTTTACGGATAAGCAATTAAAAAATTAATGAAATATTATCAGTTTGAAAACTTTTTTTAACTTGCTTCAACGCTTGCTTAATTTGCCAAGTAAGGAACGTAAATTTTTTTTTTATATTGATGTCCAAATTTTTAACAAGTTTTCAAAGGGAAAAATTTAGATAGATAAGGGGAAGGAAAGAAAATTCTTTTCCATTTTTCTAATAGCGCTGGCAATTAAAGCAATTTATTAATCATTCATTAAATTAAAAAAGTAAATTAGATTTTTTTACCAAACTTTAAATGCTATTACTCAGCATCAATAACCAGCAATTTTCATTTTTTTCCTTTCATAAAGCATTAAAATATGTATATAGTATTAAAAAAATAACAGATTATACAACCGGATTTCAGTAACTACAGAAAATAATGGAAACCTCTTGCATCACATTTGAAAAAAAAAATGCATTAGATTTTAATTTATGAAATTTTTCTTGAGAAAATTTAAACAAAATTTAGAGTTAAAAAATTAGTAATTAAAATTAGAAAAACTGAATTGCAAACTATAATATGCAAACATATAAAATGAATGCTATTTTCTGGAAGTAGAAATTAGTCGCTTTGGTCTGAAAGCCTAGAGATCCGGCACATGCGACACTTTATTTTCACGTTTTAATACAAAGGAACGTAAAATAAAAAAAATAATAAAAAAAATACCTGAGCATCACAATGCGACCATGGAAAAAATTCTTTCTACAACAACGTTGCCCTTCCCAAATATACAAATTTAAATATGAAAGAAATAAAACTGGCTTCCAGATACAATGTGTAATATAAAATACTAACAAATTCACCAAAAATTATTAAAACACAAATATTATCGAAATACAAACATATAACAACGGATTTATAAAGAAAATATTCCAAATTTCAATCTATTTTAACATTCTAATCTTCCTCAAATGGAAATTTATTTTCAATCATGATATAATTTAATGTTTATGCTTTAGAATTGTACGAATTTTAATATACTTTAACAAATAATAGTATTTTATCTAGTTATAGTTTTAAACCGTATTTCTTTCAGGTGCTAAGTTCAAAACAATTGAAAAAATAAGAACTAAATAAATACATTGTAATTCATTTGTTTTATTCATTTAAAGTAGTGAAATCTGAATATAGCACTTTATTTACCAATATCAATTCTTGAACAGTTTTTGTGTATGAGATAAATTCTTATAAAATAGGAAAAAAGAAACAAGAATACATCAAATTCCAAAAAGTTTCACGCACTCGGTAGAAAAACAAATTAAAAATTCCAATGAGAAAAAGAACCAAAATAACTAAGTTACAACTTTTAGAAACTTTGATATTCTTTTAGCAATATATCAAGTTGAAAAACTGTTTTATCAACTGACTGAATATAGCAAATAGGCAATATATCAAACTGTGGCATGGATAAAAACAATATAACAAGATTAAGTATTCCTAAGCCTTTTGTATTTGAAGAGAAAGAAAAGTATGATCAGGTGGAGAATAATGTAATAAATCAGAACATTTTGGAAATTCCAGCATAGAATAGAAATGTACTATGTTTTCAACCTTTGGCTATATTTGCTGTTAGACGAAACATAAATCTTAGTAAAAGAAAATACACCCATAATTTCGACAGAAATGATAATCGCAAGAAACAGAAGCAGCGAAAAATGTGCTTATTGATATGTATTTAAAATCAAATTAAATAATTCTTTATGGACAGTTGTGCATTTTTAAGGTATAATTCATTAGTGACTAGAAAAAACGGCAATTATTAAAAGTAAAATTTATCAATATCAGTAAAAATACCTGTCCGACGTCCTGGCAAAGGGTTGGTGTGTTTCCTCGTGATCTGGCCTTCCTAGGTTTTAGTTCTACATGCGAAAAAAATTAAGTAACAAGGGCATGAAATGAACAAAAGAACAAAAAGAAATCTTTCTCAATTTTGAATCTTTGGCGATCATTTTAAATTCACCATATGAATATAGATTGACTAATTTATTTAACAAGAAACGTTGTCTAGAAATTCATACTTAAAGGTAACCTCTGAAACTAATCATAGTTTTCCACTCAAATGTAAAAACATACTTTTTTTTTCAATTAGAAAATGAATCGCCAATTTAAACAAAATGTCCAAAAATTAATCTCATGTCTTTACGTCAACGATTCTAAGCATCAAGACATTTTTGTTTCTAATTTAAAAGTCGATTTCAAACTATTTCGGCTAAGTATAGCTCAATCAAACCCAGAAATATGGGTATAAATTAATCATATGGTGTAGATGAATCAAATAATAGTTCTTTCGAAATAGCTGAATTTTTTTATTTGAGGAATTTTACGAAAGTAAAAGTTGTAACATTTTAAAAATCCCCACAAGAAATATTTTCTTAATATAAAATAATATTCCGCCTCATTTCGAATGTCTTTTCATTTCATAGCGCCTATTTATTTTCAGTAGACAAAAAAAAATTCAAGCTTGCTTCAAATTATACAGAATATCTATAAACAGCTACTACACAAATACATACGCAAATACATTCTAATACATACGCAAATACGTTCTACATTTAATGGCGATATTTTCATTGTATATTTCTTAAGATTAGTACTCAACTGTCATCCTTTTATTTTCTAGGAAAGTGTATGCAAAAATCTGTCAATTGTATTTAAATATCTTAAATTTCTCTCTTAGTTGCCATGGTGATTTCTGACTCCAAGGAGTTTTAGGCAAGAAAGGGAAGGAGAGTTAGAGGTAATAGAAAACGAGTGCGGGGGCAGTGTAATTGTCTGATAATCCTAAACACGCAAGTTCTGTATTTTAAAAACGAGTGACTTTCTGACTGCCAACTAGAATTAAGGAATACAAATGGTTCAACAAAAGACATAAAGTGTTTAAAAGGTAACTTTCTTTTTTTTAAAACCATAGGCAAAAAATTATAGCCATGTAATCAATTGGAATGGAACATTTCCAGAACACTTCTCAGTTTCATTTACAATTCTCGAATTGATTATGCTTAAAATATTTCTAATTGGCTTAAATCATAAAAACTTAAGGGGATAGTTTTTTTAATGAAGTAACTTTTCGATGCCTCATTTCCACTTTCAGGGATAAAATGATAATCGCGCTGAAAATGATTTTGGCAACTTTATTTTTAACTATCATTCCTTCTTAAGTATTATTATTATTATTATATTGTCAGAACATAATGTAGTTTTTGGGATGAGGTTTTTGACGTTAACAAAACTCCATAGGCGAAAAATTTAAATTTTATATATGCACGAGCATTTCAAAAAAATCAGCTTTTAAATAACGCGTTGTCATCGCATTTACAAAAGCTCTAATTTTAGAAAAATAAATTAATAACTACAATGAATAAAACCTAGAAAAATGTCATTTTGGACACGTGATTATAGGAAATGAAATAAATAGGAAATGTGATATTTTTCTAAACAATAAAGGCGATACAAAGTTTTTTTGAATCGTTTGCAGTACTAAAGTGACTCATTCAATAAAACAATTAAAATGAATGAAAATATAATTTAACTCGCACGAGCATGAATTGCTTGGCAGTTCAAGAAATTATGTTTTGACGTGATACATTGAGATATTCCCAGAAGATTTCATTTTAACTTTTAATTAATTTCATTTTCTTATTCGATCTCTAATTAATTTAAAATACAAATTATTTACACTGAAACAAAGTCAGTTGAAAGCTGATTTTAAAGGTACAGTAATTAGATTCCACACATTTTGAGGTGTTCATTTATATGTATGTTCCTGGTTTTGGTTTCCAGTTTTCATTTTTGCGTAAACATGTCAATAAAGTTTATAATGGACTTTTTTTTAAAAAAATTAATCATCATTATTCATCCTATTTATGCATATTTTTTTTCGGACCTTCATCTATAGGTGTCCAGTACACAGCTCAATTCTCCATCCACTAACTCTTGAACGCCTTTCGTAAATTGCTCTTCGTTGGATTAATCCAACTAATGAGTCGTTTATTCACTATACTACTCTATACAATTGACTTCGGCTTGGACGGAGGGCCATTTATAGTTCCCGGAGAAAGGCACAGTAGGTTTTCGAACAAGCAAGCATAATTCAGCTAATGGAAGGAATACAAATGGTTAAACAAAAAGAATTCCTTACATTCTTGAATGGTTAAAATTCAAGAATTTTGACTTCAATTGCTAAGATTCTTGAAGATTCTAGCATCTTCCATTTAGAAGCCAAAGTAGCTAAGTATGTCGCCAAGTCCGAGGATCATTGATCTGGTATCTATATACATTGAATAAAGCAGATTCGTAACAAAATATTTGTTACTAAGATTTCAAGATTAAGCATTAATCCATGAAATTTTTCAAAGAAATTGGTAATTTTTAAAACACAACAACCGTAATGTACATTTTTAATTATTATACTTGGAAATAATTGGACAATAATTTTTTTAATAGAAACATGTAGAAACGAGAGCGGCTGGGCTCACATACCAAAACTTTGCAGCAGATAATATATGTCAAATGATGATTAGTTTTCTTTGAGAAAGACATTAAAGAACAGCCCAGACTTTTCATCGCAGAAAATGTATAAATTCATCCAAATTTTAAAAATGATATATTGGTATAAATAGATCTTCAGCAAAGGGAATCCTTTCAAATAACTTTCAACATTTTCATATATAAACACAAACATGGATTTATTTCTAATTTTAGTAACAATATCAAAACCACACTAACGCGCTTATGCTGTAACAGAAGGTAAAAAAGGGATTACTTTGGAGACGTCCAGGATTATTTTTCAAAGTCGCTTTTAAAGGCTCCATACATTGCGGAAAGAGCGTGCCGTGATATCCGTCATACCGTCAGCAGTTTTTTTATTCCTAGTTTTCAACCTTAAACCAAAACTTACTCTTAAATATTTAAAGGTCCATATTGGTAAGGAAAGTCCTTTGGAACTAAAGTGAGGGGGGGATGTACTTTCCTTATTCCATAGAGTACTAACATATTTACTCAATATCAGTATTCATGAAAGAGTTTTAAAGCTTTTTAGAAGCATTAGCTCACTTAAATCGAAATATTTTAGGGTTATTTTAGTATTCGTTTTATGAAAGTTACTTTAATGCTCTAATAATATGGAGAATATCTAAATAAATATTTTTTTTCTATGTATATCATGAATACGGATACCTTCCATACTGCATTAGGTAGCATGGTTAGGATACAAAACAGATGGGGAAAGAAAAACTTGTTTATCTGTTTACGTTTTTGAATTTGAAAGATAATAAAAGTCAGCTCAAGTTTCAGCATCAAAGGAAATATACTGTACTTGTTTATGTACCCACCGTTGCTCGGAATTAAAATCTTTTCCTGCGCGTTATTTTTAACGTAAATACTACTTTTGTATAAAAATTTATATCATGTGAACTCTTTTTTATAACACATGTATTTAAAGAAACGAAAAATTTGAAAAATAGTGATAGAATAGTTGACTATCACTATTAATTGAAAAATAGATAGAATAGTTGAAAGACTTAACGTTTCCTATCGAAGGAATATCTATATATTTTCTTATTTCTGCGTTGTCTGAGTTAAATTTTCTAAATAATTAAAATATTTGAAAGACAAATAGCACAAAAATCCAATTAATATTCTCAAAGAAATATTTTTAATTTTAAGACAGTACAATTTTTTCTTCCGAATTCATTACCTTTGATGTCTTCGTGGAAAATAAAACATGGTATTTCTTTTATTATTTCTCAAAGTTTAAAACTTTTGGTGTCATACTTTTGGTGTGTTTCCTTTGTTTGTAAGAATGGCATATTTTTAGGGGGTTGTTAAATCCTTACTTTGAAACAAGTAAAAACAGGGATAGAAAGATATTTATTAAAATGACAGATAATTTTTTTAAAAAATGGTCCAAAACTAGTATTAATTTACAATTTTTAAATTAATTACTATTTTCAGACAAGAAATCAACATGTATATCTGAAAATATCAATATTTCTTAGGCAGGTTTTTTTTAAAAAATCGTATTTGTTTGTTTTTTGCAGAAATTATTTATATACGAATCGCATACTGATTACATACGAATATTTTTTCCATCTAACTTAAATATGAACTAATTTTTTAATTAAAAAATCAGGAATGCAGTTAGTTTAACATGCTTTTAAAGCAATATGCTATTTTACAGTATTCATTTCACAGTTTATCTTCCATTGATTATAGTTTTGAACTCACACTCAGTTTTATAATATTAAAATTGGGTTCGAGTTGTATATGGGTGTGTAACATTGCATTTTTGTTTCAGAAAAGACACCTATATAGATAAACTTTACTTAAATATAAAATTATATTCAAGTCGTTTCAGCCTCTTCCGAGATATTTGTGAACAAGAATTGATCGTTTAACTCTTTACACTCAAAAAAATAATTAGATGCAAAATTATTCACCTAATACAAAGATTTGTTTATTGCTATGAAAAAAATATCTATACATAATTCTTTCAAGTCGAATTTCTTTGAAAAATTGATCTGCATCTCTTAACCATTATTTAAGCGTTTTTAACAATTAAATTTGAAAAATGAATACATAAAACGTCAAAATGTTGCACAATCTTGAATGATGCCTCACCATCGGAGTGCGAAGGGTTATAGTTTAAAGATTGTGACGATAAATTTTAAAATGATGTAAAACAATTTCCCACAAGTTACTGAGGAAAAGCAAAATTTTAGATGATTTAGGATTAATTTAATATTTAATTATTTTAACTTTGAAAAATTTTACATTATCCATGTCTTACTTTGAATAATAAATATAATTTAACATAAATATCAAAACATTTCAAGAAATTGGGTTAAAATTTTTTGGACATAATAGATCTTTAAAAATTAATTCTTTACCTCTTACATATAGATGGTGCAAATATTGAGCCATCAGAAGAATTCTTTATTACGCAAGCGCCGCCATAAAATGGAATTAATTTTCCTTGGCATAAACATTTGTATCCTGGAATTACTAGAGGCATGATATTTTTCCTCCATTGTATTATGTCACCGATCCTCGCAAGATTAGGTTAGCACTAATGAAAAAAGTGATAAACTATTCTATGTGGTCCCTATAATAATCCTTGTTTGTAACCGAATCAAAAATAAAAGCTTAATTCAAAACATATGGTGAGATAGGGAAAATTTTCTTTTCTTTTTTCTTCTGTAATCTGATTTTAATTGCCAACGTTAAATTCAAATATTTCGTAATAAATAAAAGTTCGAATTCCACAAAAAAATTCTAAATCAAAAAAATTCTAAAAATTCTAAATCTTACAGATAAAATAAGAACGATTCATTACAAAATTGCAATTGAAAACAATATATATATATATATATATATATTTTCAATTTCTAATAAGAAATTTAGAAATGAAGAGGAACGCATTGGCCAATCAACCTGTCCAACCGTTTTAAGTGAAAAAATATTTTTGGTTAAGGGAAAAAAGATCTAGTACTTTTCCGAAAAAAAGATTTAACGTCTCAATAAGCATTTTTCTTTCGCCTGTGCATGTTTAGTATGTTCAGTTGTTGGATCATAAGGAAAACTAGACGCAACCAAATTTTGGATCCACCCAAGTTAAACATTCTTTCGCGTGCAATTTCACCTCTTCGATCTGCCTTGTTTTTGGATCAAAAGGGAAATAATGCACGAACAAACTTTTGGTCGAAACAAGTTAGAAATTCTTTCTTGTGTTACTGTGGATTTTTGAAACGTCTTTTTTTCGGATCATACGAACCAAGTTTTTAATCTAAACTTATTAGGCATTATTCCTCATGTAATTACACAAGTTCGATATGTCTACTTTTTGGATCATAAAGAAATTATCAATTTTTTTATCCAAACGAGTTAGACATTCTTTCGCATGGCCCTGCGCATATTTGATATGTCCTGTTTTGGGAGTGTTAGAAACTCAGACATAACCAAATTTTTAATCCAATCAAGATTATCCTTATTTCACTGTAACTATATGTTTAAGGTGTCTAGTATTTATATCATAATAAAACTTAGATACAACTAAATTTTTTATCCAAACAGGTTGGACATATTTAGAAAAGTTAATTAACATTCATCTCAAAAGAAAACTGCTGCTGTGGAATGTAAGCAGGATCGATATGAGGTTTGTATCAACTGAATTAATGCATTCAGGTAATCGTGACATTTTCCCCAGATATGCATTTCGGGAAGGAGGTTCCGTTGACTGTGAACTGTTTTAAACCATCTGTCCCAAAACTTTCTCGCATTGTCTCTAATAAATTTATCAAGCTAGAAAAATCCTTGCATAGAACTGACATACAATAGTTTAGAAATATTAACTCTTGGCATGAATTGAGCATTTTTTTACTGAATCTATCGTGTCATCTTTGGCGAGTTTTACAAAGATTATTGCATACGTTTACTAGTATGCGCTAATTAAATTTGAGTTTCAGATATTCTTTACTGCTTGAAAAAAATTACATATGTAGCCAAAAAATTCCTTACCAAATTTGATATATTTTAGTCTTTCCGTTTTAGATTTATCGAGTTAAATATTCCCTACAGACCGACTGACGACCTACATTTTGTTGGATTTGCTTCAATGATTTTACAGCTGCCGTGTGTGCTAATTTGCCCTAGACAATAAACATTTACTGAAAACTCCATCTCATATGGGAACTGGCCACTTAAATGCAAGAAGTTGGGAAGAAATAAATGTAGACCTTTCATAGTATAAAATTCCGCACCCTACCATCGGGAGGAGGCTTGACTCTGAGGGAATTTGTGTGAATCAGGCCGCTTACACAACGGTTGTTCGGTAGAACCGAGTCTCGGGCCTGGAAACCTCCCGTTCCGAAGCCTAGACCTTAGCCCCAGGCCATCGCTTTCCCTTTCGCTATAGAAATCTCTATATTCTTATGTTGTAGAATCACCATTCGATGAATTTTTTGAAATATTTTTAAATCTGAATAAACTCGGACTGAGAATCTTTTCTCAAAATTTATGAATTCTTGATCTGTAATGTCGCTATCAAGAGTTCTCTATCTCATTAATTTAACGTAATTATCTATTGAAATTGCAAACTTTGTGTGATGCATAAAATTAAGAAAAAAATAACAATAAATCATACAGTATATGTTCACGTTAATACAAAAATGCAATTTAATTTCCCTTTTAAAGACGATACCTTCTGCTCCTTATTTTCTTGTATAATACGATAATTAAATTTTCCTTTAGATTAAATATTTGTATGATCAAATGTAATTTATTTATAAATCAGAAATATTCATAGAAAATATTTAAGCTGTATTGATCCGCTCTCAAAGGTTAACTGAGAATACTTATGCGCTGAATATTGCAATAATATTTTTATCTACCTCATTAATTAATTAATAACATTACTAATATAATTCATTAAATTCGTCATATTAATTAACTGCTTCATGCATCTGTTATTTCAAAGAAATCTCCTAACTTATTATGAAAGTTATCGTAAGATATTCGTATATCTTACACGCAGTAAATGCTTAGATACAATGTCTCGAGTGAGAGCAGACCAGAAGCGATCTATACGGCTTCAGACAGACACAACAAAAAAAAAACCCATTCATTCAAAAGTCTGCTCCTTTTCCAGACAAAATCAATAAATTCTTACTCCCTTGAACCAGCGGACGAGTTCTCGTAAGATCAGTCCCAAATTCACTTTACTGCGGTACTTTGTTTTTTTTTTATTGAAATGAGTTATCTATGAGCGAATGCATTCATTTCTAAATCACTTCAGTTGTATGTTGTTGTTGCGTGTTGGTTTTTGGAGCAGGAGTCGTATTTGGCTATGCAGCGCCAATCAAATATTAAAAGTATGAAAGGTCTAAAGTGCAATCATTTATTGAAATATAAAAGCAGATATAAAATAAGACAATAAAAATTATTTTAGCTTCCGAAAATTTATTTAAAATAGACCCTGAAAAATGGTTTAATATACAAATAATTATAAGAAACTATTCAAAATACATAAAAGAAAAAACCGTTATGTACAATGAAAAAAAAAACAATAGCTCTCGAGAATTAAAAAAAAATTGATGGTATTTTTTACTCACCAGGTCTTGGAAAGTTAATTAATGACAATGATTTAAAAAATTAAAAGCAATAGGAATTAAAAGATGGACATTCAGTTAAAGTATGACGAACAATAAAATCAAAATGGCATATGCAATGCATATAGACAGTTTCATTAAATATAAGATACTTATGGGTAAAATGAATGTGTTGGTTGGTTGTCTCTTTTAATGGCACGAGAGTCAGGAAAGGCTGTACTTTCCCTAACTAATGATTAACAAAAGAATTTTTTTAGTATAATCTAAAAAAACTTGTAAGAACAAAAGATGCATTTAAGATCTACAATAATGCATTTAAGATCTACAATAAAACTTGTAAGAATAAACCTTAAAACAAGACGGTAAGGGGTTCAAAAAGGTTTTAAAATATAAAATTTAATTTCGTATAACTTTATAAATTTAGTTTACAATAGAATTATCTCAGATATTTAAAAAATAAATCCGGATATGCAATCTATTTAAAAATTCATGTTTAAAAGAATTCCATATTAATTCAAGGCTATATACGCAAACCATGACAAATAAGGAGGGATTTCTCTCTTTCGTTATTCGATATTCAATAATTACTTGGATTTAATTTGTCAGTTGATATAATATAATTGTTACGGATTATAAAGTATCGAAAAATATGTTTAGTGGCTCTTAAGAAGAGGATTCAGAATAGATATGAGTAATTGACCTTAAAGGCGCATTACCAAACGCGTATAGAATGTAATTCTAGATTTCCATGATCTTAATATCTTAAAATCACTAAAGAGAAGGGGGGAAAGAGTAAGAATTAGAGTCCTATCTGCATGCTGCATGTTAGAATTCAGACAAATCTGTTGAAAGTTGACATAGATAGAGTGATCAATCATTTGATTGTTATTCTCGCAGGAAGGGGGAGGGCAAAAGCACCATTGGTTGTGAAAATGATCTACGCGGGCAGGCTGAAAAAAATAAGTAATCAATCACAGAAATGAATGGTACTCATGCCACTTAGTTCAAACTTTCAAAAAATAAAAAAGAGTTCTTATTCACCAGTTCTGAAATGAACGCTTCACCATCAACATGCTTTACAAGTTGCAAAACCGAAAAAGTTTCATTAGTTTAGTTAGAAACAAATCATCTTGTTTAGTTCGAATTGAGATACCCTGTATTTATGGCTTAATCAATGGTGATTAGCCAAGTTTGTTCAATGAATTTGGAATCATCCTTTATATACCCCATGAAAAGGGGGTGAGCACCTCATAATTGAGGATGAGAAACTTCTGGTGTGTGTGTTGGTTCTCTCCACCCTTGTGGGTGCAGGTGAGTTCTGGCTTTTTCCATCAATGGAGGGATGTACTTTCTTAGGGAAAGGTTACACCGTGGTCGGTGATGGCCTTTAGAAATCAACTACCATTCCCTCCAATGTTGCTGTTGCGGCTGTCTGGTCGTTCAAGTTTTTCCTAGTGTGTTACGGGCGGATAGAGTTGCCAATTTGTGTATATACCTTAAAGTATATTAAATGGATTTCATAACCATTTTAAAACTAAAATATATAAAGTCAATAACAAATGAAGGGCAATTCACCATTTTTGTATTCGATAAATTAATGACCGAGTTGCAACTGATTTTGAAGTTTTCTTGAGCATTATAAAGGGGATTTCACTATGAAGATATAGGATTGATTCCTCGTTGGAAGAAGATGCAAAGAGATCCGAGGAAAATTTTAGCACTATTGCTAAAATTGGCATATAATATATTTGATTTATATTAAATGAATCCAAAAGAGATTTCGAGATTACATGTATCCTCTAAAAAGACAAAGGTTTTTGAATAAAAAAAAATTCCATATTCATTGAACTTTTAGAACTGTTATATATAGAAACAGTTATTAATTAACGTTATAGAGGGACCAAAAGACTGAATTTTGTTAAGCAATTAAAATAAAGAAAATGATTATTAGAAAAATACTTTTATTATATTATGAAGGCAATACTGACTGAAGTTATTTTTGATACATCTATTGATTACAAAATCTATTTTGAAATGTGAGATAGTAACTATCATACCGTTCCTATGAACAAAATAAAATTTTGGTGCAAGCTATTCAGAAAAATGGCGCTCAAACATCGTATAGAAGACAGCAACTAAACTCTAACAGCTACGTTTAGAGTAACAAAATTTCGAAATTTTCAAATGGCAACAACAACTATTTTTTTATTGTAATATGTTCGCCATAGTATCGCTTTGTAATTATCGCATTAACTTTATTTGAACAGCTGGACGGACATACCTCTTCAGAATGAAGCTTGCTCAAAATTTATAAAAATCTGCAAATTTGGTGTAAAGACCAGTTACGAAATTTCAACCGTTTAGAGTAAAGTGTTTTTGAGTTATCTTTGTCAAAGACAGACATTTTCCAAAAATGTGTTTTTCGTGCTCAAGAATATCTAAAATGCGGAGATTCTTCATAATCTCTATTTCGAATTTTCTAACAAAGACTATACTTTCTTTATACTCTGTATAAGAAAAAGTAAAAATTGGTGCTCAATATTGATCTAGCAAACACAATTGGTGGGTAAACACTTTTTTTTGTACCACAAGTACAAGTATAACAATTTTATTGTGCATGATCCATTTTCAATAAATTATATTCTATTATTTATCTCTGGTGGGTGTTATGTACTATATACCAATTCTAAACAGTAAAATTAATGCTTAAATACGTTTAATTTCCAATAAATTACTTACCATTAACAAATAAGCAATTTAATATGAGAATTGTGACAAATTTTCTGAATTCTTGACATTTTATATTCTTTATTATACACCATTTTGGAATCAGTATTTTCAAAGAAAACATCCAACATTTTTATAGGGAAAAACAAAATTCTTTTTTCCCATATTCTAAACTTTTCTCATCTCTTTTCCAATAGCATAAAACGTTGAACATGACGATAATAAAAACTAATATCTAACCATTTAAAAACAAAACGCATTCAAAACTGTATTTAAAAGGTTTTTGTAATTTAAAATATAAAACTCTAAATAGCACTTTTATAGAATTCTATATGAATTCACAAAATGTTTATCCCCTTTTCATTCTTTCTTTTTGTGATTCAATCTATTGAAGAAAAGAGTAAAAACCCATTGTGTATTTCATTATTTTCTCGGCGTTCCTGGCTATGTTGGGATAAAGTTCAGTGGTTTAATGTAATTGTGAAGATTCGAACAATAATGAGGGATTCTAGTAAGAGGAATATTTTATTATCTGAGATAATGACCCGATGGCATTAAAGAAAATTTCACTTGGGTAAGTAAATTTTAACAAGAGGAAAATTTCTGTAAGTACTAAAGAATTAATGAAAGTTTCAGAACTGTTTTCTTAAAAAAAAACACTTCAAAAGAAACTGTTATGAAGTTCTTCATGGCATTTATGTTTTGCCTTTATTCTGGATTGAAGACCCCTGTGATTTCTAAAATACAATAAATGATATTGTCCTTTTGTTAACTATTATAAGTGACTTATTTACAATAATAAAAAGAATTATTTGTTTGTAGTAGTAGCTATTTGTTGATTTTTTTTAAAAAAAGGGACAACTTATTTTATGACTTTGATTATAATGACTTTAAACATCAACATTTGATTCGGAAAAAATTTATTTTAATTTCTTTTAATACTAGTTCTCTTCAATACAGCCTCACTGATAGGTCAAGACTATATCAATGGTTAAATTGACCCCATTTTATTAAATTTATTGACCTATTTCATTTTACAAGTTATAAAGTTTCGAATAAAAAATTTTCATTTATTAAATATTATCAATATAATATCAGACTTACATTTTATACTTGTGAAGACACACTCATTATTTTATGAATAAATCCCTCCTTCCTCCTATATAAAAAAAATTAAGAATATAAAAAAAAGCATCAGAAATTTTGTTTCAGTTCGCCTATAATCTTTTTTTTCAGAAAGTAACTCAAGAAATGTAATACAATCATGAAACAGCAATTACACGTCGAAATAGATCCGCCTGATAATAATTTGAAAAAAAATCACCCCGTAACTCAAACTAATACTTCAGACTATTTATTTTGGTCAAATTTCATTTCCTTTCATTAAAGTAATTAATTATAATTTTGTATTTACCCCAAATTCATCGCTAGTCACATTCTAAAATATGTGATTAATAATTAATAAATATAAATTTAATACAAAAGGTATTTAACATGTTAAGTCATTTTTTAAATAAATTATTTCTTTTATTCCCATAAAATCATTTTAGGAATACGTTTTTCTTTTCGAAATTTAAGTAATTTCTACATGTATTAGAAATAGAATAATTCTTAAAAAATCTAATAGATGTGTTCTGAAAACAAATTACGTGTATTCTTGATATATTCTGAAGACATAACAATAGTGTGTATTCTTAATGTGTTTTCAAGACTTGATGAATGGCAATGTGTATTCCTGATATGTTCTGAAGACAAATGAAAAAAATGTATTCTTGGTGAATTATGAAGTTATATTGAAAGCGTGTATTCTTGATGTATTCTGGAGACATAATATCAACATGTAACCTTGATGTGATTTGAAGACATAACAACAATGTGCATTTTTGATGTGTTCTGAAAATATAAAGAGAGCTTGTACTCTGGGTGTTTTCTTAAGAAATCGTGACACTTTGTATTCGAAGTACGCTTGTTAAGCACTTTCATAGTAATATATAATAGTAATAGTAATATATAATATAGTGAATAGTAATATATAATATTATTTTAGATTACACTTTAATTAAATTCTGAAAAGCTGATATAATTTTTAGTATAAATTTTAACTGAGCCTTATGAATAAAAAAAATCCAGTTCATCATTTCATCCAATTAAAAAAAATAATTATTTATTTCATTAATGGAATATAATCCAATTTATCACATTTCAAAAGCAGCTAGTTACTTTAATATATTATTTATACATTAAAATCTAAATTAAACATTCTCCATTCATAACTTTCAATTATAAACGGAGAATATTTCATTTAATATTTAACTTTTCAATTCATAAATGGAAAACCATTTAAAATCATTTGATAATTTTAAATTTATCATTCTGACACAAGCTAGCTTCGAATTATTCTATAAATAAATCTGAAATGAATTCTTGAATAAATATATATAATAGTTAAATTTTCGGAGCTTTGATGTAAAATTAGTTTTAAAGGAAGAATAAATTTTTTATCTCTTTCATCATTCATTAAACATTTAGCATTTCATTTATGCTTCATTTTTGTATCAATGAGTCTAAATACTCTTTCGGTGTTTAATCATACACAACTATTTTGTAAATATGTACACGTTCGAGATAGATTATACTAAGATTGCCCTAAATACTAACTTATATTCAAATTGAAATCGCGAAATAAGAATTTTATGAATAGACCATAGAATTTAAGTCATTTCAAATTTTCAATTTTATCTTTCATTTTACTAAAAAGATATTCTTGGCTAGGCTTAAAATTTTATTTTCATTTATATTATTATTATTAGTTTGTTAAATAATAGTACTCCAATTACAAACTGACTCATCAGACTCACCGAATAAACTGAATAACCAAACCGCCGTAACAGCAACACTGGCCAGAACTGTGGTTGAGTCCTAAAGATCATCACCAGCCACGGTAAAGGCCATCCCAGCCTTCCTTAATAAAGTACGTCCCGTCATCGATGGGAGGAGCCAGACCCCACCTTTTCGTGCAGCTGTAGCGTTAACCTTTTGGGCCAGATAACATCGACGATACTGAAGTCGACTTTTGTATTATGGTCATGTTACTCGGCTACTGGCCCTACCGTCTCGGGTTCGTATCGCGACCTTTAATCGCTACATTGGTGACCTTGACAACGCAACTTTCCGAGACAGTCGCGGCGTCCTCTACCTGCAGCAAAATCGTCAGACTTACTTGACATAATAGCAAGCAAACTTTAAAATATCGTCAGACTCACTTGACGAGCAAGTAGCAACTCGCCATAACGCTTGGCGCAATATAAAAATCATTCGCTTTTTTGCTGACTCACTGGTGGGGGAGTACTGTAGCGTTAACCTTATTTGCCAAAAAAACATCGACAATACTGAAGACTTTTGTGTTATTGTCGTGTTACTCGGCTACTGATCCCAGCATTGCAGGTTCATCTTGTCACCTTCAATCGGTACACAGCTACAATGGTGGAACAAAATATTAGTTAAAATAAATAATTATTATTATAGCAGAAATATCGTATTTTTAATGTTTTGATCCTGAAATTTTTATCTTTTCTTTCTGTAAGAGAATTTCTATCCTTTTATTCCATTTATGTTCCAAAATTAACGAAAAATTTGAATTGATCATCATTTGAATAGTAAAATGTTGATGATTCTATTAAAAAAATTATTTAATAATTAATGGTTTAGGGTTCACAAAAATGGAAAGTTACATGATAGAATAAAGAGTTAAAGCAAGATTGGAATCAAATAAAAAAACATAGATTTTTTTCTTAAATTGTTACATTGTTATTCAATAGTAAAGTTCAAATTACTGGGTTATTTATGGAATAACAAATAGAGGAAAGACCTCCGTAGCGCTGCTGACACCACTTTGTTGCGAACTCTTTTGTCTAAATTTTCCATAAGCATTTTTCATAAATGTGGTTGAATATCGTTGTTGAAGCGTTGAATTTCCTACCTCATGCCTGCTTGCTAATGGGTTTGTTGGCATATAACTTTAACTTCAAATAACTCAGTAAAAAAATCCGATGGTGTTAAATCTAAATATCTTGGGAACCAATTCTAAAATTTTTGAATTTTGGCAATCGGACTTTCAATTTTTAAAATGTTGTTCAGCAATGAAAACGCTTTGATCTATAGTGAAACACTTCAGATTACTCACCATAACTACTGTTAAAAAATTTTAATAGAATTGCCAACAATTTACTGCCCTAATAGCAACAGAATTCAAATCTTGAGTTAATTTTGGGATACTCTTTATATTATTGTTGAGTCTATTCCTCCAACTTTATCATTTTACTTCTGAATTTATTAAACTTTTTAGTTCATATAATTATAATTTGGCCATCTTTTGGAAACAAATAACATTTTCTGTATATCAGTTGTAAACTGTAAAGTGTAGTGTGTTTTCTGTATGACAAGTAAATTGATTGTATTCATAATATTCATAATTCCATGACATTATTGTAATGGAATTATGAATAAAATACAATACATGATTGTCTTCATTGTTATGAATACTATCATGTATCCATTGATTGCACTTATAACAATGAATATAATCAATGTACTTGTCATACAGAAAATACTCTACACTTTACAGTTTACAACTGTTAAAACGTATTTGTTTCCAAAAGTTGACCGAATTATATTGAAATGAAGGAACAAAAAGGTTTAATAAATTCATTTATGAAATTTTTTTAAAAAAATATTTAGAAAAGGATTTTTAATCTGAATTATTATTTATGATTGTTTTTCATTGTTTTATATTTGGAAATTTGGAAATTCAATGATTTGCCTTTTGTGTGAGTAAAATGAAAAATATATTGAAAGATGTTATTTTTATTTATTAAATCTGAAAATTTAAATTGATATATTATTTTCGTTAATTAAAAGTTCACATTTATTTAATGTTAATGAAGTTGCAATTTAATTCAATCAAAATTTTTATTTTATTTCACCAAAAGATGACTAGTAGTTTAAAATCGGGCTTTTTTTCCTTTCTAACAAATGAATTTTTATTCCCAAATTTATTTTTATTTGATATTACAGAAGAATTAATTCCGCTAAAATCGACAAATTGACGTCGGGTAAACTATGAAGCCAAGCTCAGTAACTACTGAGTCAGTATTTTCAATTTCCAACAATATTGTTTCCGAAATAAGAACTTGACTTATCAGGCGTTCAGTGGATATTTAATGTTTTTAAAAATCATTTTTTCTTAGGAGAAATTAAATTTGTGAAAATTAGTAATTATTTATATTAAATTAGTAATATAAATATTAATCGAAATTTTTATTTAAATTTTCATTATTTTGTGCAACTAATATCCATATCTAAACATTAACTTTTTTTATATTTGGACTTTGACATTTATTTTGTATAAATTAAATAAAATATTTACCCCTATTTTATCATTTTTTTAAACAAAAATTTGAAAAACGGCTAAAAGGGGTTTTTTTTGGGTGGGGGGATACTGAATAAGAAAACTAGTTTTTCAAAAAGTCTGTTTTTATATAAACCTACAATTCACTAATGTCTTAGAAAATTACAGCTAATCTCCTCTACCTTTTCTCTTATCTCCACTCAATTGTCGACTCACTACTATACTTCTGAGTACTCCACCCACGACACCATTATACCTCAATCTTTGTATCCAAAATTTGCCACACCAGTCCCGATTTTTAATACACTAATTGCTTGATCACCACTTAATGCTTGCACTACTCTGGACTAATTCAACTAATTTATTCTGGATTCATCTTACGACTATCTTCGGCTTGGTCAGCCTATTTTTTACACCTTTTGGAGTTGAGCAAAGAAGGCTCTCGAACAATCAAGTATCACTTGACTCCTATTGGTACTATTGATTATAAAAAATATAAATTAAAAAATTCGATTATAAAAATTATAATATTCGTACATTTTATCGCCAAAGTCTCCAAAAATTGTTTCCAAGTAGTCGTAATATCTGTAGCCAAACCCCAGTATCATTGATTCAGCATTAAATACAGTTGACCGTAAAACTATCTTTTTTATAACCGTTGGAACTAACTACGCTTCGAAGCAACATTACAGATTGATAACAATATTTTTTTTCTCCATATGATGTGTTAAAGTCCATCAATCATTTAAAACTCTTCGGCATTCAAAAGTTGAATAATCTTATGCGCCTATTAGTTTGGCCAAGTTTGAAATTAGTTATGTAAAGGGAAATCATTTTATTGTGATTATTCAATCGGTATGTGAAACAATTTTAGAAATAAACCAAATCAATTGAAAGCTCTGAAGCGGGACGGGAGTTACTTAAATGTAATCTGATGACAAATCTCTTTAAATGTCACTGCCCACATCTCGCACCTTTGCTCCGTGGGAGGTTGATTCATTAATGGAAGGCTCGCTAACCATCGAAACTCTGAGCAAAAGAATCTGTGATTCTCAGACTAAAGTTCATTAATCTTTAATGTCAGACGTTTCTCTTAACTTTTTGAAGTCGATAAAGTGAAATACTAAATAATGCTGATATTTTAATGTCTGAATTCGATTTTCCGAAAAATTAAGTATAATCAGAAAAGAAGCATCGTCCTTACTACCTATAAAATATAGAATTTAACAATGGTTTTTTTTATTTACAGTTCAGTAATAATGAAACATAAACTTTAATGAGGAAATTGTGAAACTATTTGAAGCCAAAACAATTATTTTTAAACCAGATTTTTCTGAAAAGGTAATAGAAAATGCTATTTCTGCAGTAAAATAATCCTAAAACTTGTCATATATCCCATCTCTATTCATTCATTTTCACACATCATAAAAATGTCATCGCTATGCATAGAAAAAAATGATATACATTAATAGTCTGCACCTTAGAGTAAGCACTTCATCCATCATAGAGTGATATCTGTCGTCATCGAGGTGCATATATGCAAGTCCCTCTTACTTTGCCTCACCCTCCAGTGGCTGCTGCCATTTTTGGAGCAATAAATTCCGTGCAAGGTCATTTAGATTTCAAATGGTTATATAGTAACTGGTTATTTTATTGACCATTCGAATGAAAGATTCTGTTTTTAATATATGAAAATTTTTCAAGCTTTTAAATTATATTTCATATATCAATGTGATTTCTAGAATGGTAAGGAAAATTTTCATTGTTTATACTTTGCTGCAAGTCTTCTTAAATTGTTTCCCATTTTATTTTATCAATAACATATAACATTATATTTATTTCTATTGGCATAAAATATTTATCTCTTAAGAAATCACAATTCATAAATAATTTTTACTTTCTCGTATACGTAGTAAAAGGTGAAATATGCTGGCGTAATGGCACAGAGGTAGCGCGTCTTCCTCGTGATCTGAGCGTCCTGAGTTTGAGTCCTGATTAGGGCGATGTTCTGTGTTTTATCTGTGAGGCATGTGAATGTGCCTCGTGTAAAAAGGGGCTATGCAATCCAATGTGATGAGTGTTTAGCTAAAAGTGATACCCTTGGCCCTAGTTGGCGCTATTTCAAACAAGAGATGCTTATTGCGGCTTAAATCCACTGATACGTTAGCGGGCTTGTCTATGGCAAGTGTCATCAGTAACAACAACAAGAAAAGTATAGTAATCATCAAAAAATTTGAACTCGAAATTTTGACTTATTTTCAATTCCCTGAGTTCGAAAATTTTTTATAAAATGTCCATCTGTCTGTCTATCTGTTTGTAACAAAGATAACTCAAAACAAAATGGAACTAGACAGTCGAAATCCGGTTTACGTTCTTTAGACCATATTTACAGATTTGTATCAAATGAATAAAATCTTCTCAGCGGAAATCTGTCTGTCTGGCTCATCGAATAAAAGATAACGCAATGACAACAAAATGAACAGATCTACATAGATAGTTTATTGCATGAATTTAACCTCTTTAATGCAGGTACCTGTCAAATGGTGAATATATCGAGCAGCGGAATGACTGCCTGTCTGCTTGTATTTTTAAAAACATATAAATGAGATAAGTCAAAAATGCAATGATTTAAATATATCAAATTTGGTAAGAGATTTTAGGATTACAAGTGTAATTTTATATCAAATTCTTGTTTTAATTGGTAGAGAAAAATTAGTCAAAAGAACAAATTTGTTTTTCAGATACTAGTAAGGGCACGCAAGGGATTAATCGCCAAATAACTCGTCAAGGATGGCACAATAGATTCAGTAAAAATGCTAAATTCAAGATAAAAGTTAATATTTCGCATCTACAATATTATACGCCGATGGATAAGACGTTCTCTAACAAGACAAATTTACTAGAAAGTATTCGAAAGAGTTTGGGGTGACTACTACTGCTATTTCCATTTGATGCAAATGAAACACACAAATTCAATTGAATCAGCAAACTAAAAATTTAAAAGGGTATATGTAATGAACTAGAAAGGGTATACCCAAGTCTTTATACACTGAAGTGACAAAAGTCATGGAATGACTGTTAATATCGTGTCGGTCCTCCTTTTTCCCGGCGAAGTGCAGCAACTCGACGTGTCATGGAGTCCACAAGTCGTTAGAAGTCCTCTGCAGGAATATTGAGCCATGCTGTCTGTATAAACGACCATAATTGTGAAAGTGTGGATGGTGCAGGAGTTTGGGCACGAACCGACCTTTCGATGATGTCCCATAAATGCTCGATGGGTTTCATATCGGACGATCTAGGTGGCCAGATCATGCGCTGGAATTGTCCGGAATGTTCTTCAAACCAATCGCGAACAGTTCTGGCCCGGTGACATGGCGCATTGTCATCCATAAAATTCCCATCGTTGTGTGGGTACGTGAAGTCCAAGAATGGCTGCAAGTGATTTGCAAGCAGCTGAACATAACCATTTCCAGTCAATGATCGGTTCAGTTGCACCAGAGGACCGAGTCCATGCCATGTAAAAACAGCCCACACCATTATGCAGCCACCACCAACTTGAACAGTGCCTTGCTGACAGTTTGGGTCCATGGCTTCGTGGGGTCTGCGCCACACTCGAACTCTACCATCAGCTCGTAACAACTGAAATCGTGACTCATCTGACCACGCCACGGTTTTTCTCTGGTCTAGGTAGATATGCCCAGGAGAGTCGCTGCAGGCGATGTCGTGCTGTCAGTGAAGGCACTCGAGTCGGTATTCTGCTGTCATAGCCCAAGGAAGACAAATTTCGCCGCACAGTCCTATCGGACACGTCCCTCGTACGTCCCACATTGATTCCTGCAGTTATTTGACGAAGTGTTGCGTGTCTATTAACATTGACCATTCTACACAGACGTCGGTGGTCTCGGTCGTCAAGTGCAGGTGGTCGCCCACTGCGCTGTCCATGATGGGATGGGATGCCTGAAATTTCATACTCTCGGCACACACTTGATACTGTGAATCTCGTAATGTTGAATTCACTAACGATATCCGCAATGGAATGACCTATGCGTCTAGCTCCAACTAACATTCCACGTTCAAAGTCTGTTAATTCTCGTCGTGCAGCCATAAATCACGAAAAACCTGTTCACATGAATAACTTGAACTTAAATGAAAGCTCTGGAAAACGAACTGCGCATTTATACCTTTTCGCTGCGATACTACTGCCATCTGCATATTTGCAAATTGCTATCCCATGACTTTTGTCACTTCAGTGTATAATGTAAGTAGGCGATTGAATGTTTTGATAGAGGAGTTAAAATTTCATTACAACATCCAAAGACATTAAATCATGTAACATAATAAATTAAAAATGTTATTAAAACTAAATTGTATATAAATAAAAATAACACCTTTAAAAAGGTAACTTTTTGAGTCTTGAGGTAATGCAAAGACCATTTTTGTAAGACGTGAACATAAATTTTCATAGGTAAGTTATAGGAATTATCTTTCTGGTGACGGTTAAGCTTATTTTTGCATTAGAATAGGCTTTCTGTTTTAAACTTGCCTTTTCATTTATTTTATATTTTGTTTCATTCGATTGAACTTTTCAATGACAAGGAAGTCCTTTCCATAATATTTCTAACGGCATTTTTCAGCTCCAGATTTCTATATTATTCCTCTTTCTAGGCCCATATCAAAGCGCATTCCTGTGGTTTTGAAAGTCATGCAGAAAAGATTTCTTGCTTGATTGGCAGTCAAGAAAAGTAAACGTTCACGTGGAGTATGAGCTATCAGTAACTTCCCAGGAAAAGCAAAGCTAATTTATTTCGACCATCAAGCTTAGACCCAAAAAATTTGTCATTCATAAAGAGCGAATGAATTCATGAAGGAAATAAGTTTGAGTATCTTTAAAAAATATTCGTAATTTCTTATCGGAAATTGTATAAAAATAAAGAGTGGCTCAATGTGAATAAATGAATGACCAATCAAGAAAACTATTTCTTGATTTTTCTTGAGTGGAATCTTCATTTTTTTTAAACAGAAGTCTAAGTTATGGGCTCAAGAGCAATGCAGAAATATTTTATTAGGGAAATGTACCCTATATTTGAATCCATTAACTAGCTCAGCCAAATTCTTAATTCTGTAAATCATTTAATGAGGCAATCTGAAATTCAATGATATAGATTGTTATATTTGACTGTAACCATCCGATAATATGAATGATTTCTGCGTCACTAACGGTAGCGTTCTGTATATACCGCTGTATTTTCAACAGCATCTTCTGGATTAGGATATTGCATGCACAATCTAGATAAATGCCATTAACTTAAATACGTATGTACAAATTATGCAATTCTGCATATGACCTTCTACATCACCTGCCTTTGCTTCTTGTGTTATTATTTTACAAGGATAAGTCGGATATTCCTTTTTCCATAATCCCTTGCCTGTAGCATAGAGCTAACTTTACATTTCTTCTCCTATTGCGATCAAATAGATAACAATGCCTTTTGTTCCTTTGGTGTTGCTGCCTTAAGGTATTCGAATAAATTGTAAAAGTACTCTTTCTTGAAAAAAACGGATTTTATTTTATGATCTAAAAGTGAAACCTGAACATTGCAAACTCTAAAACAGTCTTTATTTTTAATCTACACTAGACAGAACTACAGATGTAGAAACTTCAATTACGAAAAAAAATAATAATGAAAACGAAAATAACTATACTTTCATTTAAAAAAATATTAACGGAAAAAATATCCACATTAAATACTTATTTTATTATATTTATTTATTAAAAAGATTTTAATCTTTATTTCTATTACATTCTGAATATTTTGAGAAGTATATATGAATACAAAAAACTTTGACACTAACTGCTTGAAACTACATTCTCTTCAGCACTGATCGTCTGATATTGTTACTTATTTATATAAAAATTGAAAAATGTACCACCAATTATTTTTAAAATCATTTGCTCTAATATGTACTTTAATATCATAAAACTTTTCAAATATTATTTAAGATGTATCAGATTTTTAAGAACCAATTTAAAAGGGCACTTATAACCTATATATAGATAAAGATATTTCAACGACTGGACGTAAAGTTTTTGAGACATTATTTGCTCAATACTTAATGTTTATCTTTAATTTGGGTTGGGAACCACATGTCAGATTTTATTCTATTATATTGTTAAATTGCTCAGACACATATTAAAAGATAGACAAACTCGATAAATCTCAAATATGATTTCTTTTCGGTGAATGGGAAATCCAAATGGCGGATGCCTATTAATACCTTTGCGATAGTAAAAAAAAATTTGTATTTTGTATGCGAGAAAAGTGAAAAATGGGTATTGGCAATGGCTTGAATTTTTTTATCCAAAATTAGTTATGTGTTGCATGTTTGAAAATTTGAATTAAATAGATTAATTTTAAATTAAATTTATGAATTATTTGCATGAATCTGAAATAAATATATGCATGTTGAAGTATTCATTAGATGAATTTAAAATGATCAACCTCCATGAATGCAATTACGGTAACAGCATTTATAATGATAGATGCTAATGGAACGATACACTGCTTGAAAATTATTACAGCAACCCAGATTTAATCCTCAAACTCAATCAAATTTGAATTTTGACATAATTTATGGTTGAAAATGGTTTACAGGTAAATTATTCTGAAATTCGACATATTGCGCACAATGTATAGCAAATCGATTTGTCCATTGTGACTATTAGCAGTAATTTAGGACGATTTGATACTCGGACGAGTGGAGAAATGCCCCCCCCATCAAATTTTAGGGGCATCATCATTACAACAGATAATAGTGCATTAGTTATAAATCCTTATACAGTAAATTATAATATGACTAAATCAAAATGTGTACTAAAAATTGCACAATGACAGTTTTTAACTCTCTATCTCAATTACAAAATGTTATTGAACTTTAAATTATTTTTCATAATTTTACTAATCAATAATATTTGTATTTAAATGTATTATCTTTGATTCACTAAGATATTTAAATCATAAAGGCATTTAATATTTTGGCTTCATCTTACCAAAAGAATAATAAATACATTTACAAGACATATTTTTCTTACACACTCAATATTTTTTCCTTTAATCCTACTCAATGAATCCATTAATACTTTAATAAGTAACTCAATCAAAATAGATTTAAATCTTAAATTATACTGTTAATAAGCATTTTGTGGAAGAAGAAACTCGCTTTTATTTGAAATCCGCATTCCTCAAAATAAATTCAAATTATTATATAACAGTTATTTTTTTTAAAATAATTAAATTGTTTCTCATAAAAAGTAAAAGATTTTTAAAAAAATCCTATAGCATATTTTTGCAATTAAAAACATTCCCGAAGTTTAATAAAAAATTCGAACCTTTCTGAAATTCGGAAGAGCATCTAAAAAATCAATATTTTATGTAATATTTAAATGTCCTTAAAATTTTTTCAAGCAAAGTGTGTTAATGCTACATTTTAAGTAAATTAAATTATGAAGAGCAAATCTAAAGAAATTTAATTACTCTATTAAACATCTCTCTCTCCCTTTTTTATAACAAGTCACGTGGTTCAAACTATAAGCCTAATTATTTTAAGATTACTTTTTTAGCATTTCTTTAACAGTTACATTGCATTTATTTTTATACGTTTAAGGATTCTTGCAAAAAAAACAGCAATGCGAATTTTAAATTCATTAAAGGTTCTTAAATGTGTTTAAATCTTATTATTTAGCAAAATAATAGTTAAAAAAGTGCTTATTTCCATCGCAATGAAAAAAATTCAATTAAAAAGTCAGTCGTTGATTCCATCTTTTTTTTCATTTAAGGTTTTGTAAGACTGAAATAACGTTCACAAATATTAAATTTCCCCTTTAATGAAGAATAATAGCCTTGGTGAATGCTGCAAACTTTTTTCTTTATTTTTTTTATTCCTTTATTTGCTTTCTTAGATGACTATAGCTGATTTAATTGAAAAACAATTGTAATATCATTTAGTAAATTTACGAAAGGCATTACTTTTAAGAGGGGGGCGTTTTTCAAAAAAAATATTATTTATACTTTCAAAAAACTTACAAATTAATCTTTTCAAAACGTTTATTTCGCTTGCAAGTGCTCCTTTTTTACATCGAAATACTGACGATTCTCTTAATGACGACTCATTTTTTTAATCATGACAAATCGAACTAATTTTTTAAATATTCTAGTAAAAATATTATTTAATCTTTAAAAAAAATTATAATTTGACCTTTCAATTTTTTTTGTGTGTCCTAATATTTCCTTCTTTACTTTCACATTGAAATACATATAAATTAATAAACAGCGACTCACTTTTGGATTCATGACAAATCGACTGATTTTTCGATATTCTCCAAAATATTAAAAATTCTACTCACAATAGTTGTGAGTTATTGATCAAAATGATAAAATTAGAGCGGTACCGAAATCTGGGAAATGTGATTGGTCATCCCATTCAAACGTTTTTTCACTAATTCCGCAACATGAGTTTGTTTCGAAAGCGATTCCGCTCAAAAATACAGTTTATAATAATAATTTTCTTCGTGTAATCTGTATGGTTTACAATCGGCGATATTTTTTTGCATCTTCTAATGCATTACACCTAGCTAGAATCGCTGAAAACAGAGCATGAGAATTTAGCATAAAACAGAGTCGACATTGTCATCAATTTCGATGATTCATCTGACATGCAGCATCAATTCTTTACTTACGGTGAGTCTCAGTTTCTTTAATTTTTATCATTCAACATAATACGGTACAAAGAATGTTTATCCTTTCTATCTTCAAAGTAACAATTCAAACGTAAAAGCAGTGGACCGTGGTGGCCTGATGGAATAGTTGCTGCTTTAGAACAGGAAGACGTCAGTTCAAAAGCCGATTCCACCTAAGAATAATCGTGTAAGCTGGAATGGTGCACTTCAAATGCGACAGAACCGAATCTCCTCCTCCTGGTGTGGTGTGAAGACTTGGATAGGAGCTGCTAGTTTCGATGTCATCCTCGTCGTCTGACCGTGGTTCCAAATTATGAAGTCTTTCCTAATATATCTCTAGTGTTGCTTTAAAGCAATACATCAGTATAACTAAACTAAACAGGATAGCTCCAGTGTTTTAGCAACCTTCGAATCTTTTAAAGTATCTTCTTAATCATTTCCATAATCTAAGAGGGTAAAACATTCAAAATTGTTGATCAATCAATATTTTTTGATTCTGTAAACGATTCTTCGATTTAATTCGAATCTTCATCGTGAAAAGCTTCCATTATTCCACCGTCACTTTTCTATGGATATGGACATTCGTTTTTCTGGTATTTCTTTATTAACCGCATCCCAGCCATTATCCTCTAAGAATCGCATCCTAATGAGCTATTTTGTAAGAAATGTTCGCCAATGGCATATTGTTAAGGCTAAGCAAGTATATTTGTCATGAGTGTGCAAGAAAGTTTCGGGGAAACCATTCCCGCTATTTTCAGTGAAATAAACGCTTCTTATCGTTGGATCCTTATTACGGTTATGCTGGTGTGATGATCAAGTCTTCTTCGAGTTCTTCGGCGGTTCGAGACCTGATTCCACCGAAAGATGGGCGAGTAAATGAGCCTGATGAGGGTTAAATTTGTAAGGGCCAACGACCTCTGGATGGTGGAGTGGGGAAATTTGGGAAGAGCCAGTTCTTACTTCATCCTCGTTATCCGATAGCTGCTAAAAACTAGGAGGACGCGCCCTTTAAAACGAAGGACATTAAGTGTTTTTGTTTCAAGAAATATAAGTATTTTTTTAAATTTAATCTGCATTTTTCTATGCTAGTAACGAATGTTATGCTAACTTATTTATTAACAAAATTTATTGTAATGCATTATATGAAAGGAAAATATTTGGATCCCAAGAGAAAAAATCTAAATAGAAGAGTAGCGGATTACGCATTGCTTTTATCTCTTAAGAGCAGCAAATGCGTTTGAGAAAAATTTAAGTTTTTCAAAAATGCCTTATGAAAAGATTTCAAGAAAATGCGTTCATTTCTTATTTCTTTCTGAGAACTCTGTTGGTGATTGGACTTCAGAAAACTGACAAGGAAAACTTGGAGGGGGGGGGGGGTAAAAATCCAATTTAATCTCATTCTTTGAAAAAATAAAAAAAAATATTTGAAATGTGAAATTTTGAAACTCAAGCTTTAAGACAAAATTTTCTTTTTTTTTCCAAATATTTTTATTCTACTTTTGAAGTTTTTACTCATGAGTATATTTATTTCAAATATTTGTATCCAAAAAATAGTATGCATAAAATTTTCTGATATACAAAAATATCTAAAAATGTTTTTAGAAACATTATTTTTGCATAACAATATGTTTCAATTCATTTGTTACAACGATTTTAACAATTCTATTGTGACAAATAAAGATCTCTTTTTTGACTAAATGCTACTTTTATCATTCAAGTTTATTTTTTAGTTTAAATAATATTTGCTTAAAGTTTGTGTATTCTGCGTTAGAGTGAAATTTCTCTCGTGATGGTAATTTTTAGAATTATCTGCATTTCTGCTATTTATCTACAAGATCCAACATTTGCAGATATTAAAATTGAAGTAAAATGCTATCAAATAAAAAGTGGGTATAAAATGTTTTTCATGGAAAGGAAGTATTGATGCATCGGGGGATATCCTTATTTTTTTCTAAAATATCGATTGTAAAATTTGCAAACCACGTATTGGCAACACTTTTATTCAATTCATACTTTGATCAAATCTACAGACACACTACATCAATAGCTTAGGAAGATTATTCTAAAAATAAATACATTTATATCCATGTATCATGGCAATTTTGCGATTTAAGTTAAGTTGGTGAAATATTTCTTAGGATTTCAAATAATTAGGTAAATTTAAAAATTACTATAAGAAGATTGAATTCCTGTTATCATATGCCACATGATGTTGATTTGGGAATGAGTTTTTTTTTTTATGTCAACAAAAATGCGCGGGCAGTAATAATGATTGGGCAATGAATAAAGCTTAAATGGTACGTCCTAAGCTTGCCCCCGATAAAGCCTTGACAAAAAATTATGTAAAATGTATCGAAGATAAATGTACGTTTACCATAGCTGCTTAATTGTTGCGACATGCAGCAACATTTAAAAGCTTTCATAGATTATTCAAGTAAAGAAGAAAAAAGCAATTTTAAACTAACTGTTTGTATTTGTGTAATATTCATGAAATCAAATGGTGAAAACAATTGGAAATTAAGTTTTTACTTTTTATAACTAGTTCAAACCGAATAGAACTGGTTTATACCGAAATGATATAGAAATTTCCACGTTTGGTTATAAAACCTTCACTCGCCATTCAAAGTTATAAAATTTTTATGTTTTTTTTATTTATGTAATTTCTTTTTATTTTTATGTAACATTTGTGATGCCAAATGGTGAAAACGATTTAAAAGTTAAAAGTTTTTTACTTTATATAACTCTTTCAAACCGGATAGTACTGGTTCAGATCGGAACGATCTAGATATTTCTTTCCATGTTTGGTTACAAATTTTTCGCTCGCTATTCAAACCGACAAAGGATATTATGTAATATATGTGTTGTCAAATGGTGAAAACGATTGGAAATTAAAGTATTATTTGTACAAAAATGTTTGCGACTTGGAAATCACTGAGGCACATAAAAAGAAAATTAGTACATTTAAATCTCGTCAGTTGCGCAGTTTAATGTCTGCCATTTAACAAAAATTATTTGAATAAAATGGATAGGATCGAGTTATGTTTCTTCAAATTGGTTATCAAAGAGAATTATTATTATTTTAAAGTCATATGATTGAAAATTAAAAAGTATAAATAAAAATTGTGGACGAGACACGATAGCACTTTATACCACCAACTCGACCTGTGGGAGCGCTTTTTTCTACGCTCTTCGAAACCCATTGTAATCAGGGTTTAAAGATTAAATAATTTTCGACGCTTAGACAGAAGATGATAGTTATCTTTTAGGGTAATAGAAGAGATGTCTTTAAATAAATAAATAAACAAAATTCATATAAAAATGTGGCACATGATACATTAAAAAAATAAAATTTCTTCTTTAAAAAATTTCTTAGTAAAACTTCTTTCCAGGGGTTCTTCCTTTCGGGAATACGATAAGTCCAGCAGAAATACACACAAGGCTACCCATTTCAGGACAGATCCACCTCCACGCTTGACAAATGGAAGGAGACAATCATAATCTTATGTTTGTGCAGGGGTACACGCGTTTTGTTGTAGGGAAAAAAGCGAAACTCAACTTTTCAGACTACATTACTATTTCCACTTATCAATCGACAATTTTTAAGAGTATAACACCACTTTAGATGACGTTTACCATTAACATCTTTGGCAAGTAGATGACGAATTTCTGCTCTGCCATAAATGTTCTATTTATGAAGTAACCTTCTGACTGTAATTATTAACACTGGAGAATTCAGATGGGTATTGAACTCTGTGGTTACTTTTACAACAGTTGTTCACTTTTTGGATATTACATTTTGCTTCAATATCAGTAGGTGTCTTTTATTGAGCTTCTCTTTTCGGCCACTATTTTACTTTGTAATGACTCTAGACACAGCACCTTTAGAAAAGCCCAAACGTGGGGATGTTCAGTCACACTTGCTTCAAATTGATGGGCTTCAACCATTTGGCTTCCTTGAAAATCCAAGAAGCCCGACATTTTAAGCGTTCTAAAAAAATTCTAAGAATGACAGAACTTCAATAAAACTAACGCATAATACCAAAATATATACATCGCTATTTATAAAAGAAAACTGGTAGCTATTATTATATTTTATTGCTTACAACGCACAATCAAAAATGTCACTTTCATTCACAAATGTTTCCATTATTTTGATAACTTTCCTGTAAATGAGTTCATACATCTCTGTCATGACAGATTTTTTTTTGTTATCCAGCCTACCCTTTTGCCAATTTCTCTGGAGTGTATTGTACTTCAAAAAGTGAACATTATGGAATGTTAAAAAAATTAATAACATTATTATGATTATCTAATTTCGAACTCTAAGATTGATGAGATATGCAGATTCGCAATGTAAACGATAACAAAAATATCGAAGATATTGTTGCAAATCAGAGTTATTACGAGAACAATATAACAGCTTCGTTACAAAACGCCCTCAAGCAGATTAGACTCGCATAGGAGGAGACTGCAATGTGAATTTCATTTCTGAAAAGTGGGATTTGCAAATATTTTCGATGGAATCCAGGTTAATTATCACCGATCTTAATGACAAAAGCAGCGTTTCGTCAACAAAAGAAGAATACACTAGAGGATGTAGAAGTTTTAGCGATATGTTTATTAGGATTCAAGAAACAGGAAACGAACTAAAGCGAAGTCATCTATATTTATGTAAAACTGTAAAGTACGTGGAACAGGAATCGCTCTTTTCGCTTATTACGGAATGGCAGCAATGAAATGTAAACATATCGGTGTACGGATGTTTTGTCTTCTTTATTCAGCGCATTCCCAGCTGCACTTAATTAAGCACCTCTCTAATTATATAAAACTATTATATTTTAAAAGCTGCCCGTCGCGTCAAACACTTCATTTAGTCAGAAGATGTAAACAAATTAGGAAATAAACTTTAATCGGAAAATTTAACAATCTAGGTTGAAAATAGGCTTAACTATTCAATTCTTAACTATCTGTATAATACTTGCTATGACTTATCAATTGGAAATGTATGATTCCAAAATTATTAATTTCCTCAAAAAGGTTTTTGCATTATCTTAAAACTCAAAACTATCTCTTTAATGATAAAGATTTTATTTCTATAAAGTTTTCTTATTTATTTTCATTCCTACGATTAATTGATTGAAATTGAGGGAAAATGGAGTTTTTGGGCAAAACGGGCCTTTATTTCCTAATACTAAAATAGTTTAGACAATAAGTGTCAAAAAATTATTCTAAATAGATGTTAATTATTCTATTCTTAATCATCTCCAAAACTATTAATTTTCCTAAAATATTTTTTGCCTTACTCTAAAACTCAAACTCTCACTTTAATTATGTCATTTTTATTTCTATACACTTTTATTTATTTATTTTTTGTAAATTCTTCAAATTTAATTTATATCGTTGAGATCGATTGATTCATTGATTTGAAATGGGATGAGAATGGGATTTTTGGCAACAAAGACCTTTATCCCCTAACACCAAAAGAGTTCCTTCAATAGATGTTAAAAAACTTCAGATATTGCAGAAGAATCTGAAGTTACAGCTTATTAGAAACAACTTTTTAAATAAACTTTTTAAATGAAGAACAAGAATGAAGATGCTTATTAAGTTTTGGAAAAAGCTTAGATATAAGAGCTGCGTATTTGGAGCAAAACCCAAAGATATTTCAATGTTACTTTCATGATTACAAATCTGGCAATGAGGATAATTGTGTATTCCAAATCTATTTAATACAGCTGAAGTTATAATCATTCGGATTAAAAAATGTACATTGTTACGATGCTTTTAATGTTAAGTTTGTTTTCGTTTAATCTTTAAGACTAATGCTCATTTCAGTTGCTTTTTTAATGCAATGAAATTGGAATTGATCCATCAAAATATTCAATCTAGTGCTTTTTCTAATGTTTAAATTAAGTTTTTTTTTTTTGCAATTCAGAGATAGGATTATTACCTTCGTTTACATTTCATAATACATACACTTTTAATTTCTTCCCACAATAATTTTTGAAGAATGCGTCAGTTAAAGTCCTACTTTTAAGTCGTATCAAATAAACTGACATTTCAATTGAAGAATTCTACATTAATTTCTTGATAACATAAAAAAATCAACCATTTTGGAGAGCGAGTTGGTCGCGAAAGACGGCTAATTTAGGGAATTCTTTCTTTGGAGAATTGATTCCGAAGCAATCTTTCCTGCTACATATATTCTGAGGATTACATTGGTGGGCCACTTTGTTTGCAAGGTGCCACAGCAATGATGGCTTCTATCGATTATTGAAAGCATATTATTCAAATGCCATATTACACAAATGGAAATGGTTGAATAAAAGAAAAATTCAGATATCAAATTGTTTTAATTATTTCTACATTTTAAATGGGAATGTTCCCTTTTTTCGAGGAAGTAGAAAAATAGATACCTGTGACAACATGATCAAAATTTTATTTAAAAAATTGACTAATTTAAAAAAATATTTTATGCTACATTAGAGAAAAAATTACTTAATGTTTTAATATTTTACAGAGCTTTAAAACAAGAATATGGAAGCCAATCCAATTTTCAAACTCAGAACTTTTTATTGTAAAATTCCATCCAATTTTCCTGCTTAAATATTACTCCCAAAAAGGAAATGAGCGTAAATAATAAAATAGGAATAGAAATATGGGTAAATAAGGATGAACAGCTTCCAGAACGGTTCTCGCTTGCTTAGTGAGTAAAACAATGGTATTGTGCTACTTTCATATTGATGAGAGACGTACATTATACAGAAGATGATGAAGCCTAATGGTGAGAGATATGAGTTTTAGGTTATCGAGATAATTTTAGTGACTATCTTAAACCTATAAGCATTTATCATAATTATTTTGATGTTTCAATATTTCCTACAAAGATCAATGATTTTAGAAAAGATTCAATGTTTTCATCAAAGAATAAAACAAATGATTGACTGGACCACCGTTACAGCAACAATGGCGAGAATTGTGGTTGAGTCATAAGCGTCATCACCGACCACAGTACAAGTGCTTCTTGTCATCGATAGAAGGATACTAACTCCTACCTTTTCGTTTATCATCGAGGATGGCAAGAACCAACTACCATGCCGTAAGTTTCTAATCCTAATTTAGGAGTGTTCCCTGAGAAGGTATGTCTTCCGTATAACTGAGATACATTTTTAAGCAGAGCTCATACCTACCAGGAAACAGATAAAATATTAATAATACTTACTGAGCAGTCATCTTTCATTTCCTCACCAACCTACATGGTCATCTTTATACATGAATGAAATATTTAACCATTCTTTGCATGACGATGGAAATTTCCATCATAACATTTATTGAACAAAAAACTGTACTCAAAATAGTTGTACTATAAATTGGTTGTTGCTAGCAGCTTTTATCTCGACTATTGCGAAATAAGGAACATAATAATTAAAAGAAATCAAATGTCACAATCATTAAAGTGGTTATGAACTTACCATTTCGTTGTTTGTTGCGGTTTGAAGAAACGTACGATTTCTTGAATATTTTTTAAAAAATACATCAGCGATTTTATTTCTAATAAAAGCGATATTTACTAGAGAAATTTAGAAGAAAGGAACATTGAAGATCTTAAAATGTAATTTTGCCTGATGATAGATATTTCCATCATATTGTTTTTTAATTATTTTATATTATATATTTATATGATTACATATTTTATTTATTTTGTGATGCATATTGTATATTTATTTTGGATTTTTTAAAAATAATTTTATTTTAATTTAGGGCATGAATTATGACACCATTATTTATATTACAAAAAAAGAAAAAATCATGCAAAGAAGGGTTAAACTTCGCATACATCTAACATATTTAATATTGCAATTTCTTGTTGTTCTTGTCTTCCGCTTTACAAGGGAAGAAAGAGTGCAGTAGCTTCTAACGCTAAGGACCTCTAAGCATCCGAGAATGGAAGTCTAACTTCTACCTCACAAACGCCAATAAATCTTTTTACGGGTCGGACTTCATTCATGCTTCCATTTATTCATACACAGACCGTAATTTAGGTCCGGGACAGAAAAGGATTATCTATGGCCCATGACCCCAATAGTATTACTCTTGGCTTCGAAGACTTTATGACAAACCAAGATCTATTTAACGTGCACCAGTCCCCACGCACACAGTTTTCAACTTGCAGGTTCGAGCTCTCAGCCTAAGAGCTGCAAATCCAACGTTCTACCAACCAGGCTATCTCTGCCCTTTGAGAGCTGTTATTTTTTGGTTATTAATAGCTGATTGCAAATAATTTTTGTAATTAAATTTAATAGCCTATCAAATTGATTTCAAAACCCTGTGTATAAATTACTCTAATTAAAATTGAAGTAATTCAAGGAACACCAATCCAACAACCCATTTTATATCTTTACAAAATAAAAACTACCTCTAAGAAGAAATTAAGTTGGTAAATCTAAGCTTTGATTATTTCATTATCTTTCTCAAAAAATAAATAAATAAAAATAGAATTCAAACATGCATATAGTATATACACATTAAATTAGCTTTCGCTCTCAGGTGATAACAAACAATAAGCGTTATTTATTTAATTAGTCACCAAGATATTTTAATTTATTTAAAGATCTAGATACATTTGATTTGGGGGAGGAATTCGAATCAATATTGCATCAAAATAAACAGAAATAAAGGAAAACAAATCTGAAGAGTTCTAGAGGATTTTATTTCAATAAAACAAATGTTTATTGAAAACCCCGAATCGGAGTAATGACAAGAATATTTCAAAACATTAACTCTTGATTTTTCCCCAATACTTTGTTAATTTAATTTAGAAACTAGAATTCGTTTCTAAGTATAGTTTTACTAAGACCTTTCCCATTTCAATGCAAAAGTGGAGCTATTTTAAACCGTGTTCAAAACAGCGTTTATTCATTCAAAAGATTCTTAAAGCCAGATAAATAAATAATACAATTGATTCAGAAATTTTCAAGTTATTAAGGATTCAGTAGAGAAGGAATTTCAGAATGCATGAATTAAACTGCACTCAACAGCAAAAGAATTGGAAGATTCAAGTCATCAAGTATGTAAATAAGAGATTTAAAACAGTGAATAGTTAAAATAAGTCGAATTATAATTGGATCCAATTTTGAAATAGAGAGTTAATTCAATGTTCTATATTTTGAGAGGTGATAGTTCTTATAAAATAAAATTACAAAAATGCTCTAATTTTACTTTATCCTAATCGTTATTTAGGTTATTCAGTAAAAAAATTGCCTCTTTTTCGATTAAAAGGATGTTAAAAGTAAAGGCTCAAGCATTTTATTGGTAAATGAGATGCATGTCTTGAT
>JAOUZG010027140.1:2655263-2689648 GCA_026289955.1 Argiope argentata | reverse complement strand
TAGTGAAGTACTGTCTCTTAGATTCAGATATTTCTAAACGGATAAATATCACATTTTATTCAATACAGTAACTTGAAAAGAATAAATAATCTAATTCATTTCAGTTAGTCCATATGAAGATAAAACTGCTTTATATTTAATTTATATAACTCCATTTGTGTTGAATATAAATTCACTTAAATTCTTCATAAGTCTAATGATTATAAGGTTAAAGTCAAAGCCAAAAACATCATCAAATCTTCTTGTAACTAAATTTTTAGACAAATTATTCAATTTTTTATACTTTTAACATGGTTATAAAATAATAAAAGTATTTTTAATGATGAAAACGATGAAATAATTTCTTAAATCCCATTCAGTTTTCCATTTAATTTAAAGTGTATTTATTACCTTTTCGATTATTCAATAAGTCCTATATAATGTGATCGCCTTCTGCTTTTTCATACATTCTATATAATATAGCCATTTTTCACTAATCCATAAATTCTATATAACGTGTTAATTTTCATTATTACATAAATTCTATGTACTGAAAGTCAATTTCTATTAATCCATGAATTCTATATAATGAGTTTATTTTTCATTATTACATAAATTCTATATAAAGTAGCCGTTTTGCCTCTTTTTCATCATTGCATTAAGTATATGTTATGACCCCGTTTTCTACTATTCCATAAATTCTAAATAATTTCTAATATTCCATAAATTTTATATACTGTGACCAACATTGAACAGTTAATGTAATGATTACATATTCAAATGAATCCTGCTTGATCTTGCGTGTATCTGATTAAAATCGAGAATTTATGAAATCATAAGAAAAGGCAAAAGCAAAACTTACTTTCAATCAAAGAGACGTGAAGTGATTAATATAAAAAGTATGAGTTAGCTTATAATTTATATGGAGACGTCTATTGTATGAATAATTTTCAGAGTAAACTGTTCAACTACTATATTTTGAAAAAAAGAAAACCAAAAATTTCTCAAACTGTCAATCCGACCTTTCTTTATTAAATCTGTCACTTTCTGAATAATGCTAGTTTTCCCACGCCAGACAGCGCAACTTCAATACAACTAAGTAATTAGTCTTTATTTCATTTTCAGTTGTAAATCAATAAATTCTCTAAATTTACACTAGATAATTTTACATCTCTCTTGTGTCGTGAAATACCACAAACGATTGGTAATATATTGCTGTTAAAGAAAGAAAAAAACACGAAACCTTTTGTTTGGCTGATAGACACAGCAGATCTTATCTCTTCTCTAAATTTCCTATCGATAGTTTTAGATCTTTGTCTTATTGTGAAATCCTAAGAATGGCTAATAGTTTATTGCTGTTAAAGAAAGAAGAAAAGACAACTCTGTTAGTAATTGATATGGATGTCAGCCTTCTCTCTTCTCTAAGATTTTTAGGGATAATTTTAGATCCTTGTCTTGTTGCGAAATCCCAAGAATGATTTATGCTATATTGTTGCTAAAGAAATAAGCAAAGACAACTCTGCTAATGGCTGATAAGGATAGCGGACCTTATATCTTCTTTAAACTTCCTGTAAATATTTTACATCCCTGTCTTGTTGTGAAAACCCACGAACAATTGAGGGTATATTGCTATTAATGAAAGGACAAAAGCCCATTCTATTAGAGGCTAATAAGGGTAGCAATCATATTTCAAGTTTCCTGTAAATAGTTTTACATCCCTCAGTTGTTGTGAAATCCAACGAATGGTTTGTTGTATATTGCTATTAAAGAAAGAACAAAAAGTAACTCTCTTAATGGCTAATACGGCTATCAATCTTATCTCTTATCCACGCTTCCTATAGATTGTTTTAGATCCCTGTCTTGTGAAATCCCGCGAATGATTTTTATAATGAAAGAAAAAAAAGGCAACACTGCTAATGGTTAATAAGGATAGCAAACTTAAGGATTATCATGTAGTTATTTTACATACATATCTTGTTATGAAATACCGATGACTGACGTTATATTAAAGAAAGAAGAAACAGTCAAATCTACCGATTGGCTGATATTGACGGTAGATTTCCTCTTAGAAATAGAAGAAACTACTTCCCTGATTTATCGTTGAAATACACATCTCAAGGACATATCATTGAGTTGAAACAAATAGTAATTAAGTTACAGCAAATATATCTACAGATATAAAATTGAATATCTGTTTGTTTGAATTTTCTATAGTGTTATACCCATTCATTTATTTATTGGAACAAAATTTTACACACAAGTATATTAACATATTGGAAGATTAACCGAGTTGTTATTTGTTAACTAAAGTATTTTTTGTGATGGTATGCTTTGAAGCTATGGATGAAAAGACTTAATATTTTTATCCCTATTTTACCTTTTTTTATTAGTACGTAAGAGCACGTAAAAATACTTTTGCTCATTCTTATAAAAGAGTAAAATAAAGATGAAATTTTTTTACGTTTTTCCATCACAACTTCGGGGCATATCATCCAAAGAAAATATTTATATATCTTTTTTTTTTAAGTTTGCATTTCAAAAATGCCAATATCCTTTGCTATGCATCTGTTTTTTTTTTATTTTTTAATCCAGTTTTCAAAAGTTATTTTAACATGATTTGTATTTGCTCAATTTTTTTGATAAAGTGTTAAACTTAATTCTTTAATTTAATACATCTATCATTCACGCGCTCTTACTAATGCTCTAATAAATTTGCTGTAACCAGACATTTTATTTTATTTTATTTTTGAGTTTTCTCTGTGGCTTCTATTAAGCAGAATAAAAACAAACCATTTAGAATGAACGTACCGGAACTTCCATTGAAAAAGCGTCTTTTAATATCGTTTCAAACTTTTTAAACTGCTTGGCAAAATTTTGACTCATATTTTAGTACAAGTGAGATTAAATTGGTATATCTTATGACTTATTTAATAATTCTTTTACTTTAATAAATAAATTGACAAATAGGTTAAATTTTTCAATTTAATATATTTTAATCACTTTAAATTGAAAGCCAAATGTATCAAGGAACATTCCCATTAAGCCTTCCTTTTTTCTAATAAAGGATTTATTTATTTTACTTCAAGTTGATTTAATATCTGTTAATACTTTTTGTTGATAAACATTGTTGCCATATCATCAGATCAAATCTAAGTTGCGATATTTAACGTAGAAAGTTTTAAAAAATAACATCTCTGAAATAAAATTGATACGAGCACGGAGCACAAAACCAGTCTCAATCATTCCAGCTATCATTCCGCACTTAAATTATTAAAAAATTAAATATAATAACTCAAACTTCAAGTTATGATCTGAGAATAATATTTTTAAGTCTTTTGGTATCACTTTGCAATATCAATCATGTTCTCCGGGACTCATATTTCACAATCATCATCATTTAGAAAAGCCAAGGTTTTTGACAATCTCAAATTCAATAGACCAATTCAACTCAAAACTCAATTCAGTTTTTTTTTTTAATTTCTTGAGACTAGAATTATTTTTTCATTAAAAACTATTTTAAACTGTTTTGGAACAAACACATGGCTATCGGAAAAGTGTGAATATTTAGAAATTGATTGGGGCTTTTTTTTCTCTCTCAAAATCATTTAAACGCCAAAATATTTTATACCGTTGAAACTAAATTTTTAAAAAGTGGATATGAAAGAATTTATATTTTATATAAATATTTATATATATAATTATATATATATATATATATATATATATATATATATATATATACTCTTTATTAGTCAGACAGGAGAATTGGGTACATGCTGAACATTCACGCCAAATTGTAACCTTTCTTTGTTGATAAATAGTCAAATGTGGTAACATTTTTTTATTATTTTGTAATCATGATAAAAGTAAAAAAAAATTCTACAAAGGTGATAAATCGTTTCAGTTTGCATTCATTTTGAGACCTCAAGAAAACCCGAGAGCAAAATAACTAAATAAGTTCTAACATGATTTAAAAAAACAAGTCCAATGAAAATACATATTTATTTATATGTGAATTGTCATTCTTCAATGTTCATTTTATTCACTGAAAATAATTTACTTGCACATAGTAATAATAATAATTTGTCACCTTTCCGGAATTTTATTTTTAATAGCTGTTTTTTAACGAGTTTTATTAAATTTAGTATTAAACTAAGGGACTATTATCAGTAACCAAAACGCTTTTAATCCGCATCCCTTGATGTTACTAATCTCTTAAAATAAAGTGTTTAAAAAAGCTAGTATAACCCTAGAAATTCGAATACGCCTTCAATGGCCAATTTTACGTTATTAATTATAACAACGCCAAATTTATGACTAAAAATATCATGCATTCGAAATCTGTCCATTAATAATTAATTATCATTGAAAGTCCTACGTATAAAACAAATACACGTAGGCGAAATGCTGAATACCGTGGATATCCCTATTAAGATTTGAAAAGCACCTTAGCAAATGTCATTAATTTATAGCTATTATACCCTCTAGATAATATTTTTCCAATTATAAACTAAAATGCACTTAAGAGATATTAATGACTTCTTCAGTGATTCAATTCATATCTGTAAATTAATTAAAATGTCAAATGTTAGTCTATTGAATCATTATGGAATTCAAAAATAAATATTTCGTCGAGACCTGTAGACTTTCGTCGAGACTTAATGTATCAACTTTTTCGCTTTGAAAATAAGAAAAAAAAATCTCTTAGGAATTTTATTTTTATTTTTAAGATCTAATAATCTAAAGAATTCTCAAAATGTTTGATTGCTTTGATTTCGTTTATGTTTGTCTCTAAACTGAAAGTGAAGGGGAAAAATATGTTGAAATGTACGTGGGAGGATTAAATTTAAGTAATTGATGAGAGTGAAGAATAGGATAAAGAAATAACTCACTAATCTACTTTTGTGCAATCAAGAATTATTAGAGATTGCAAAAACCTTTTTTTAAGAGCAAACGATTTCATTTTACATTTTTAGAATATTATTATTTAATGAAATGATAATTAAGCGTCGAATTTAAGTGACAAGCAAGGTAATGAAATAAAAAGATATGCTCATCAGATTATTTTTCACCCATTTTTTTCAAAACAAAATGTCAGGTAAGATTTTGTAATTCCAAAAAGAAATTTAAAGTAACAAAGAATTAAAAGCGTTGATTTTCCATCCAATAAAGATAATAGTTTTTTATTCTAGATCTTAAAAAGTTGAATCATTATTATTACTGGCTTAAATGTCATTTATTATTAGAGTTCTAAATGCCATTTTAATTATTAAATACTGTTTTTAAAAAAAGGCTTTATTGACGGGTGAGTTGTTGTAAATGCTATTCGATGTAACCTATTTTTCTTATTTCAAAAAAGCATTTTAAAAACATTTTTAAAACTCAAGTGCAGATTTATTTATTTCAAAATTTTTCGATGTAGTTTTATTATGCCAAAATTTAAAATCCTTTTAGGTTTAAATAATCTTTATTAAAACTTATTTTTGTTAAAAAACTAAACAAAATTCGTATTAATCCCTTTGAATTTTTAATATTTAGAACATTATTTATATTAGCCGGCGTCCTCTCATATGGATAGCGCGTCTTCCCCATGCTTTGGGCATACCGTGTTCAAGTCCCGGTTCGGACATGGTTGTACTTCTGTGTTCTATCGGTAAGATGTATGAATGTGCCCCCTTGTAAACAGGGGCTGTGCTAGTGAATGTGATGAGTGAGTAGCAAAAGTCGTTGTCTTGGCCCATGTTGGAGCTTCTAGTACAAAACAAAAGATGCTGTTAAGCTAAAATTATGCAACTGTCATAAGAAACAACAAATAAAAACATTATTTAAATTATCTATGTTCGCATTCTTAGTTGTTATATTAAACCCTTTTTAAAACACTTTATAGAACTTCAACATGAATATTTGACAAGTTATAAGTTAATCATTAAGTTTTTAGGTGCAGAGTCAACTATTATAATACTGTAACATGAACACACACATGTCATCTGTTACCTGTCAGTGGAATCAATCGATAGATAAAGCTTTCTTCGAAAGCCTTTACACGGACCTCCATTTCATAGGCCAAGCTCTTATTTGACTAAAACCGGCAATTTGTCAAATTTTGACGTTGTAACTCGTTTACATAATTATAATAACAATACATTATTTACAGTGCATAGCTATCAATGGTCAAAAGAATAAGAACAATTCACCTTTCGAAATATCTATGAATAAAAGGTGAACACTTTGATTACTGAGCACGAAATCTTTATTAATCGTCACATGGATTTAGAGCAACGGAATCAACTTCTATTGATAATATTTCAGAGGGGCTCTTAGAAGGTCTTAACGACGTTAGAATTGAACTTTTTGGGTCATTTCATGCTTGGTCAGGAGTGTCTTTTGCAACAAAAAATCCACACAACAAACCGATTCATTTCATCTCACTGGATGTCGTCAGGGAGGTAAGTTTGACGCAGTTGACTGATAAATAATCACATTTTATCTTGCTGAATCGACTGATGACGGTGAAAGCCTGCGCGAGGGTCATATTTTTTATTCCCTTTCAATTTTCACTACTCTATGTTTTTATTTCCGTTCCATTTTGACTACACTGTTTTTTATACCCATTCCATTTTGACTATCCTATTTTTAATTCCTTTTCCATTTGATTTATCTATTTATTATTGCTATTCATTTTTGAGTACTCTTTTTCGCTATTCCCTATTTTTACCTATCTGTTTTTGGTTTCCGTTCCATAGGACTTCTCTAATTTTTATTTCCATTTCATTTTGAGAACTCTTTTTTTTATTTCCGTTCAATTTTTATTGTTCTATTTTTTATTCCCATTCAATTTTAGCTACACTGTCTTTTATTCCCATTCCATTTTGACAACCCTATTTTTTATTCCTTTTCCATTTGATTTCTCTGTTTTTTTATTCTCACTTAATTTTGAGTACTCTTTCTCTATTCCCATTCAATTTTTATTTCCCTGTTTTTTTTATTCCGTTCCATTTGACTTCTCTAATTTTATTTGGCGTACTCATTTTCATTATTCCCCTTCCGTTTAGAGTTCTGCGGGATTTTTTTTTAATTATTCCCTTTCCATTTTGACCACTTTATTTTTTATTTCCGTTCCATTTTGAATGTTCTATTTTTTATTCCCATTCCATTTCTGAATACTCTATTTTTTATGCGCCATTCTATTTTTTTATTCACTTTCTTTTTGACTTCACTATTTTTTATTCCTATTCAATTTAAATACTCTTTTTATATACTCTTTTTTTCACTCCCATTCCACATTGACTTCTCTGTTGTTGTTGTTTTCTCATTTAATTTTTCTACTGTCTTTTTCGTTCTATTTCTACTTTGACAACTATCTTGCGAGACATTATCTATAAATCGCGATTCAGAATTTACAAAAAAAAAAAAAAAATTCATATTAAGATGGAGTTTACATGAGATAGATTTTTTTTTTTTTTTTGAAATATAAATGCTTGATTTTGTTTGATTATATGTAAGTCCATTGAGATCAAAAGTATCCCGCTGGTATTATGTGAAAGTTCCAAGAAAATATAGGGGATCAGAAGACATCTGAAGATCACATCAAAGCTCGAAATTACATCGGGTGTCTACTTTAGCTTCAAAATGTTAATTTAAACAAATTAAAGCACATTATCAAAGACATAAGAAATCTTTTTTACTATATTTCTTTCTTAAATCTTATTTTCACACTTCATAAAATAATTTTGGGGATTTTGAGTGAATATGATGGAAAGAATACCCATAGATCGATTTATTGAGATGAAGAGTTTTATACTTTCTATTTTCGTATTGAAATTTTTTTAAAGCTTAGAAATTTCTCTTCGACAAAACTGTTTCATTTTATTCTGGTCACGTTGGTTCAGTGTTTTCAGTCGAGCGAAAAATTGCAAGCGATGCGGAAAGAAACAGAGTTAAAATTTTCACTTTTATCCATAAGTACTTTCTGTCAATACAGACTTAAAATTCACATAAAATTTCTTAACTTCAAGCGAAATAATTTTATTCCTTTCATGGCGTGGCTTTTTTTTAGCCTTGTTCACTTTTAGGGGTGAATGCTTTTTTAAAATTCGAGGTTCTTAGAAAATTTCGCAAGAAATGAAATTTGAGAAAAATTATGCTAAAATGATTATCTCTTATATTTGTCAGTGACAAAATTCCATTAAATAAAGTAATTTTTTTTCTGAAAACAAGCTATTTTTTAGAACAACCTATTAAAAAATTTAGAATATTTATTTTTTGAATTTAATTTCAACTTGAAATAAAATATTATAAAATTTGTCTTTCTTTATTATTAAAAAGAACACATACCTATATAATATTTTACTTTCCTTTAATTTTACCTTTTAATCAATTTTAATAATTACCATGTGAATACATAAGGGTTTTTTTAACTTTGCTTTTAAATACTCTTTAAGAATTACCTTACTTTTTGAATGCATTTACATTTATGAAAAATATATTTGTTGCTTGGCATTGAATGCAGTTCCTTACTTATTGATAGTTAAGCTTTCTTCGTTGGTATCTTCAACTTAATAAATATCCTAATACTTAATACTTTATATCTTAACTTTACACTTGGCAGCCACTGCCTGGTAGCACCCACTGCTTGGTTTTGACTCTATCTAGTCATTGACTATAGAAACAATACAATCGAAAATGTATCATGAGCGTAAACATGATGCAAGGTGAATGCTTTGTAGAAATGCAATTTTCCGTGAATATGGAAGTATGGAGAGTAGGGGACTCGTTAAGATATCGTCCACTAATGTGATAAAACAAAACAACCGTTACATAACTCCAAAATAAAGATTCAACCAAAACAAATAATCTTTTTTAAAGCCAAGATTAGGCAACTGGAATTACCATAAAGTTTGAATATTCTGGAGAGCACTCGAAGACTATACGTACACAATTCATCGCTAGCAAGAGTTAAAATTAACCGATAATGATAAGCAGGAAACGTTCGCTTTAGCTTTCTAGGCACGGATGGAAGTGGAACAAAATTGTCCGTGGAACATCCTACGAACCAACGAGGCTCACTTTTACAGGTGCGAAATAGTAAACACCCCAAATTGCCTTATCTGGTCCACTGTGAATCCTCATCATGTTCATAAAAGGCAAAGTACCGTTTGAATCTTTTTGACAGGGACATTTTTTGTTGTGGGCATTCCTCCTCAGGGAATAAAGTCCGCCCCCTAAAAAGGGTTGTGAATTGTTTGTAGCTAAGTCGTACTCTTGGCCCTAGATGGTGCTACTTGTAAAAAGCAAAGAGACGCGTATCTTAAGCTTAAAAGCTGCTGATCGTATCAGTGGGGACTTGTTCATAACAAGTGCCATTATAACAACAACAACAGCTCCTCAAGGATCAACAGCCCATTCCTTAACCTTAGCATGTTATCAAGATATGTTATAAACTTATGTCATTCCAGAACTCCAGCAGCGTGAAAGCCTCACTACAACAATATCCGAACAAGATGCTGCTTCTCCTCATATAATGTAGTAATATATGTACTTCAATAATTGCTGTGACGTCATTTTACTGAGAATCACATGGTCAATCCAGCGTTTTCTTCAAGATCACGTTCTCTTGACCTAGAACCTTGTACCTTTTTTTGTTTTGCTTTGAAGTTTTTTCAAAGATAAAGCTTACCGAAGAAACATAAGAAATCTGGCGAATTTGAAGATCCAGTTCTTTTTAAACGTACATTACATAGAATCCGATTAGTTACATGCCGCTGCGAATTTTGTTAGTCCTTAATGTAATACGTTGGATCTGAAGCAACGTTGGCACATTGAAAACCATTTAGGAACATTTTTTTGCTGTTTTATTGTCCTTTGCAATTTTTTTTTTTTGCTTTTATTGTCTTACTACAATTGAAATTTCTATAGTAACAAAAATTTGTATTGTGTAGTATATCAATATCATGCTTCATATCCATTACCTTAAAACGATCGCAACGCCCTACTTCACCTAACCACATTTTTAAAAACTACTTTTTATTGCGCCAACTATTTTCATATTATCTGAAATGTATCGTCTTTATACAAAATATGAAGGCATTACATCGACTTGTTCTCTCGCCACGGCGTCCCAAACAGGGATATTTTAATTTGAATCACCCTGAACATGAAATTTGGAACGTGAATTTGTGATTTTTAGTGTAGTTTTGTATAAGACTTCTGCTTCAATAGGTTGAGAAAAATGCTCTAAAGCGAAAATTCGGTTTTGGCATACAGGGATTTAATCGCCAAAAATGACACGAAATATTCAAAAAAAGGGCTAAACTCACTGTAAAAAATATATTCATAACACCTGTAAGCCAATACCATAAAAGGCGTTCATACTTTTGATAGAGGTTATGCTTTAAGGAGACAGCTCTCATTGGTTCTATATTTAATTATATATAATAAAATATATTAAGATAAATTCAGGATATTAATTATTTTATGTAAAATTTGTTCTAACACGTTCTATTACACTTCTTTGTATGATTTTTACTTTTTTTCTAAAATAAATCAGGGAGACATAATTCCTTCTTTAGATTAAAGAAAATATGTTTTTAAAATCCCAGTATGAATATATAATATAAAATAATTAAAAACAATAAGATGGAAATATTCATCATCAAAATAGAATAGTGAAATTTACATGTTAAACTCAGTGCAAAATCAGTAAGTCCCTCTTTTCTAAATTCCTTCAATCGTCATAGCTTTTATTAGCAAAATAAATTTCAGATTAGTTAAAAAAATATTGAAGAAATCTTCTAACCACAACAAATAGCAAAATAACAAGTTCAAACTCGCTAAAATGATTGTGATATCTGATTTTTTTTTTCTACACTACGTTCTTTATTACGCAATAGTCGTTAAAAATATTGCCAGAAGTCACCAATTTATATTACACCTGATTTAGTACAATTTTCTGTTCATTAAATGTAATGATGAAAGTTTCCATCATCATGAAAAAAAAAAAGAGTTTATAGTTTTCAAAAATCTACGCAAATTTCAAATATATAAAACTACTGTATGAAGCGCAACTCTTTACCGTTTAAAAATTTTCCTAACACACCAGGTTTTATACACAACTATCTTAGAAAAAAAGTTAACGAATAAGAAATTACAAAATAATAACTAATATTATATAAAACGCAGAGCAATAACATCATATCAATTTTTCCCAAACATATCGAGATATACATTAAAGAGCTGTGCCAATTTGTTAATATCTTATTTGATAGAAATTCTGATTCAGTTTATTGGGCCACTTTTTGGTACTGATCCTGACCTCATTCTCTGTAGAGCATCTTACTTTCTGAATCTTGCTGTTGTAAGCTCGCTGACGCAGTCAGGGATTTTAAGTCGAGAGTATGTCTCTTGTTTTCAAGTAGCGCCAGCTAGGTCCAAGAGTATGTCTTAGCTATTCAAATCCCATTCTCTTGCACAGCCCCTTTTTAAAGGGGAGCACATTCATACATCTAACAGATAAAACAGAAGAGCAATCATGCTCAAACCGGGACTCGAACCCGGGACTCCCAGATCAAGGGGAAGAATCGCAACCCCCTGTGCCAGGACGTCAGCGTACAGAATCTCGATCCTTACAAGTATTCCCCTGTTTTCAGGATGGAGGGAATAATCATTGTCAAATCAGGGCTACATGTAAGTCAAATTACGCTTTATATCCCCAATTTAAAGCTTTACATTAAAATTTGAGACAGTGTAGGAGTATTGATGTTACTCAACTCGTAGGGAATGTTCATAAATTTCAAAAATATTATGGCAAAATTCAGGTGCAGAAACAATCTCCTCATAATAAAAGAATTAACTTCAGAAGTTAACGAGTCTCAACATTCCATTTACAATGAATTACCTTGCAGTCAATGAGATAATTATTACTTTGGAACATATTGGTCAGCTATTTCCCCTCTACAATGAAAATAGTACACGAAAGGGCGGAGGAATCTGGTTCCTCCCATCGATGACCGGTTATACTTTCCAACGGAAGGATTGCAACGTGGCCGGTACCAATCACAGCTCCCACCAGCGTTGTTGTCGTCGCATTCCAGTTATTTAGATTTTTCCGTGGGCATTTCTGCGGGTCGTAATAGCCAGTTCTGGTTTCAAGATTGATTTATTTTAAAATATATTGTTTCTTGTTCTCTTTCTTTGTATTTTCCCTCAAATCTAGAGTAAGTACAACTGGGAATAAACTATTTTTCTTTCTCGGCCATCTATTTTATTATTAATGATTATACTGATATATTTTAGCTAAAGCAGAAGATTCTGTAGAGAAGCACGTTATAGAACAATTGTAAACCATTCTTTATTATAATCAACTAGCAGAACACGAACGGCGTTGCCCGTAGCATAGCACCTGGCTTCTCCCATCGATGACGGAACACAATTTCTATGGGAAATTTGTACCTTGGATGGTGATGGCCCTTAAGACTCAACCACTGTTTCCACCTGTGTTGCTGTGTTTTTGTCGAAAGTTTGCAATAACACCAGATATAAAAGTTTTGATGCATCAGAATGAAGATGAAAATTCAATTACAAAATTACACTCAAATAAACATGAAATAAATTTTTATACATTATAATAAAATATTATAAAAAAAGAAAATCTAGTTTAAAACAAGGATTATTCCAAGTAAAATAGAGTGCGACACAATATTGGGCTGTATCGTGCTACATTATATAATATTAATCAGTATTCTACAATATTATACAATATTGTAAACATTGATCTATGCCATGCAATATTGCACGGAATTTCTGTATTGCTAGGGATAAGACTGTGTTAATAAAAATAAAAGAAATAGTAATAATAAAAGAAAATCCATAGTGCCTACAAAGGAAATAAGGTAGCAACAAAACTAAAAAAAGGAACGAATGTTTTTCTGAACATCGCTCATTTTATCTTTACCACACAAAAGGCTCTCTCTATAAGCACGTTCTTTCAGTCGCCTGGAAAAGTTGGGTAGTTTATATTGCTTCTGTATTATTTGTATTTCGGCCCACTTACTCACGGCCTTGAACATACAAAAGGATCAAGGTCTCGTTGAACGGATGATATATTGAATATAGGATTTGGGGAGAGCAACCAAGTAAAAGAAACAAACTCTCTCTTATGTTTTGTGGAATGTTTTTCTTTTTCTTCGCCCATAATAAACAATACTATACAAGGTCACCGAATTATATTAAAAGGATTATATAATAGTTGTATTATTGTAGATTTAGTATTAAGATGAACACATAATGTACGCAAGATTATAGAAATAAACTACTAGCATATAAAAATAAATTAGAAAACCAGTAAACGTCTACAAAATATAAAAGAAAATATCTATACATAGTATAAAAATAAAGTCTCCTGAAATTGTCTGTATGCATGAACCACAAAAACTTAGAAATAGTTTACGGATATTGGAGATCTTTATACCATTTTATAAAGCATTTTTGGGGAAGCTTTAAGCGCAATTAAGTCGTATCAGAATAAATAGAGGAATTTTATAATTGTAATTTTTACTTTGCATTTATTTGTGCATGGGCGGAAACTTCAAACTGAGCATGTGCAATGAGTAAGCTACGGTATGCACATGCGATACATTTCTTTGTTTACGTCTGATTTTTAACTATAAAAATTATTTTGTAGCATTTTTTGATAATTTATAATCTATTTTTATATTTGTTTGATGTTGCGTAACATGCCCGTGTCATATCGGGTGGAGGCTAAATATAAATTTAAAGCTAATTTTTCTTCTTGAAATCCCTCCTATTTATGTATCCTCCAGGATAGCGAGATCCAATCACTATTCCGGAAATCTCATTTTCATTACGATGGGTCCCTCGGGGGATTGCACTGATAAGTAAGCCCAACTTTATCATATCTTCCGCAAATTTATTTCCTTCATTGTAATATCATGTGAAACTCTTTTTTTTTAATTATCATTTTACAATTGATTGATAATTGATTCTGCCAAAAGCTGTTGCTTTCTCGATTGTATGAACATGTTTTCTTAGACGTCGAAAATTAAATAAATAAATAGCCTTATATTAATTTCTTTCATTGCAATAATATTTTTTATTGTTTGATTCTTTGAATCGAAGTTTTTCAATTAATTGAGGATTGTTTCTGTCAACTATTCCTTTGACTATCGGACTGTCTTGATTTAATTAAGACATATTATATATATATATATATATATATAACTAGCCGCCCTTGGCGACCAGTCGGTTCGCCAGTATTAATGCTCGCTAAAATTTTCATATAATATTTTATTTAACTGTGTCTCATAACAGGTTTTTCATCAAAATATTTTTAAACCAAACAAATCTTGATAATCATATAATTCATTTAGAGTATTATTTAGTATTATTTTCTTCAGATGTTCTGTTCATTGTGCTATTCATCTTTCTCTTTGTATCCGAGCAATGATTGTCCCGGAATTGATATTTTACTTAAATGGTGGAGGGAAAGGTCTAAAATTCTACGTTTTTATAGAATAATGAGATTCTAACTTTCATTAATGTAAGCACACTAAACAAATAACGACACAATTGGTTTTCAAGTGATGCCAAAGTTTAAAAACAGCTCGGAAAATGCCGCGCACAAAGGAAATAATGGTGACACATACACACCCTTCTTTTCTTTTCTTTTTTTTCTCTCCTTTTTTTCTTCACTACTTTTCTTTTTGCAAACATTTTTTTCGCTTTATTTTTTTTCTTCCCTGCCCAGACTTTATTTTGAGCAGGCATAGATTAAATATCCATACAGACTAATAATAAAAGCAACTATTTTCTTTCTTTTTTAAACATCCCGTTATCTATGAATGAAAACCAACTGACTACGCGTATTTCTTTCTAAACAAATGATAATTTATTACTTCCTGCTATCTCACTCGGTGTGGGGGAAGGAAATGCAGATTTTTGGCGGGAAAGTAAGAAAAGTGTCGTTTTAACTATTTTCTTCTCAGTTTTTTCATTTTTTTTCTCCATAAGAACCATCCTCGTGTCTTAACGAAACTATTAAACAAAAAATTAGCCAAATCGGTCGAGCCGTTCTCCAGTTTTGCGCTTAGCAACGCATTTCGAGCTCCATTTTTATTATAATAGATTTAATTGTTTCGAAACATTCCAGTAAATACGTAAGTAATTTTAGAAATGGGACAATTTTCCGCTCTTTAATTTAGTTAATGTGCTGATTAGCTAACTAATTTAAAGAATTACTGATTTTTGCGTTGTAACTGTAACATATGTGTATTCGAGTTTCAATTTTTTTTTCTAATATTCACTATCAAATGGTTTTTTCATATGGAATCAAAAATTCAAGAAAGCTAATTATCTTCTTTCTATATTGCACAAATTTTAAGAGCTTTAAAAGATATTAAAAGCATGCTATGTATATACAATTGTTTAAAATTTCTTATTTTTAAAACACTAGCAAGGAAATTATAAAAATTGATTTTAAAATTCCATCTTTAAAGGCAGTGAACAATTCAGGCTTAATTTTGTTATTACTAAAGGCACTTGCCATGGACCGGCGCGCTGACGGCCATCAGTGCTTTTAAGCCGAATGAGCGTCTCTTGTACTTGAAGTAGCTCCTACTAGAGCCAAGAGTACGACTTATCTACACACTCATAGCATTCGCTTGCACAGTCAGTTTTTATGGGGGGTGCACATTTACACACCTCACAGATAGAACACAGAAGAACAAACATGCCCTAACCGGGAATCGAACACGGGAGGCCAGATCGTGAAGAAGACGCGCTACTTCAGTACCAGGACGCTACAGTAATTCAAGTTTGATAAAAGTATACAAAAATTGTGCAGTTAAAAATTAGTTTTTAATGGCATTATGTTTTCTCATTTCAGAGAATTGAATAATAAAAGATTAAAATGGAATCTGTTACGCATATTTCAATGAATCATGTCAGAACATCATTCCTTGGACAGCCAAGCACCACGAGCTCGTGCATGTTACATTATATTTTCACTCATCTTAATCGTTTCATTGAACGAGTCAATTTAGTATTGCAAACTATCCAAAAAACTTTGTCTCTCGCTTATTGTTTAAAGAAATATCCCTTTTTCTATTTATTTCATTTTATATAATCACCTGATCAGAATGACATTTTTCTAGGTTTTATTTTCTGTAGTCATTAACTTATTTTTTTATTAATCAGAGCTTTTGTAAATGCTATGGCAACGCGTAATTAAAAGCTCATTTTTTGAGATACTCGTGCAGATAATACATTTTTTTTATTTTTTGCCTACAGATTAAAATTTTTATTTACTGCCAACGGATTTTTGTTGACGCGAGAAAACCTCATTCCCAAAACAATATCATGTTCTGACATGATAATAAGCAACAAATCATTAGATTTTTTAAAGAGAAAAATTATAAAAAATTATGAAAAGATGCTCACAAAATAACTCGGTTTGAAAAATAAAGACGTTTTTTTTAAAAAAAAAATCAAAATAAAGATTAATTTGCACTTGGCCAGTTATAAGACGGCGAATAGGCAGAGCATGAGTAGAAAGGGATCAATTTATGTGTGTCATAATTTCATTAGAAAGATTTAGGTATTCCATGAATGGCTCTAAATTTCCGTTTTGGCGACCTGAACATATGCTTTTATTGGAATTTATAAAACTAATAAGCTTACTTTGACTGAATTTTTTTTAAATGATTGTTTCTGAGTTAGCTGATTAAAGATAAATATTAAATATCAACGATTCAAACAATAAATTCTTATGATATTTTAAACTCAATATCTTTTTTAATGAAAAATTCAAGATTCACCTCAAACTACGAATTTCTGACCCTAAGAACTTTCTCTTTTGTTTTGCCATTTTCTGCCTCTAGGGGGTTCACTTCTGAACTGCAAAACATTTGTTTTACCTGAGGAAAAGAACAAAATTTTCTTTCCAAAGGGAGAAGTTTCAGAAATAGACATCATTAAGAATGAAACATGCCCCACATATCACGACTGTTCCTTCCTTTCAACGAAACACCATTTCAAGTTTTCAAAAAAAAATTCATTATCTGAAAAGGCTAGAAAAAAGTTTTTAAAAATCTACATTTCGCTCACCTTAAAAAAAAATAAAAAAAACTTATTTAAAAATATTATAATAAAACTAATGGAACCAAATGTTCGTTTAAAATATTGTGATGAAATAAATGAATCAAAATGTTCATTTGAAAATATTCTAATGAAACAAATGAGCCAAAACGTTCATTCCAAATATAAAGCAAGTGAATCAAAATATTGGTTTAAAAACATTGTGATAAAATTAATGGATCAAAATGTTTGTTTAAAAACATTGTAATGAAACAAAGGAATCAAGCGTTTTCTTTAAAAATATCATACTGAAAATATGAATCAAAATTTCCGTTTAAAAATATTGTGATGAAGCAAATGGATCAAAATGTTCGTTTAAAAATATTGTAATAAAAAATATACCAAAAACTTTCATTTAAAACTATTTAGTAAGTCAAATAAATTAAACTTTTCGTTAAAAATTTTTAAAAGAAAACAAATTTCCAGTTCCAAAAACCGTTAAAATTTCTGATTTTAAAACGTTGTAAAGAAAAAATGAGCCCAATTGTTCGTTTAAAAATATTAACACAAAATTTCCTTTTAAAAATATAACAAAAAATGGACCAAAATGTTCATTTAAAGATATTGTAATGAAACAAATAGCTCAAAATTTTTGTTTAACACTATTATAATGAAACAAATTAATTATTATTCTAAAAATATCATAAAAGTAAACAAAGAAATATCCTATGAAACTAATTTCTAATAATGTAAGAAATCAATTTTAGAAAAAAAGGGTATTTTACAAATTATAATAATATTTTTTAAAGAAATCCTTTCAACTCTAAAAGGACGGTTTAATTTCTGAAAACCCTCAAAGTTCTTTCGATATTTCATTATTTTTAAATTTGAGAACATTTTTATTCTGACTTGTAACCTAGAACGCTTTCTTAAATGTAACTAATTTAATGTGAATTTCTTGAAGGAAATTGGCAAATATTTTATGCAACCATAAAATTATATAAAGTATAATTGGAGCAAATTTTAAGTAAACAGATTTTTCAGTCGTTAAACTTTAAGTGTCAAATGTATGAGCAAGTATTTTTACGACAGAAACAAATTGTTAAAAATGAAATTAGAAATTATTCCACTTATTTAAAAGAATTATAAAACACAGTAAATTGCTTAATAATTTCTGAAACATTTGTTTTTAAATATTTGATTTTGAAAAATTGGCTATTGAAAATATCACTATAAAATTTCAAATCATTTTAAAAAATCATGGTTAAGATTTTGCAGTTCTTCGATGAAAAAATTTAAGGAAACGTACTGTCATTTTCTTTTCCTAAAAGGAAGCAAAAACATTTTCGACCATTTTATAGAAAAGACTTCCGTTTTTCGGGAAAAATAAATTTGTTCTTTTTTTCCTTTACATCCATGAAACTTATTTACGTTTTTTTTTTTGTTTGTTTGTTTCCGGAGATCAGTTCTTTTCTCAGAAAATTTATTACCAGGCTAGAAAAGAGATTTAAAAAGATGTTTTTCTCATGGCTGTCTTTCTCTATTATCCGAAAATAATCATCTGACGAAAATACCCAGATGACGAAACAGTCTTCTCTGCTCGCAGTTTATTTTCTTTGAAACCTGTGACGCGCGGTGGCGTGACAGTGAAACCACCACTTTCTGAAAATTATTCCCAAACGCGCTGTGCTTGCTGATTGAAACCAAAGATTCTAAAATAATATTCTAACCTTAATCACTGACTTTAGATGTCAGCGCCCTAATTAATGTCCCTCTTAAGGGCAAAAAAGCGTTTAAGCTTTCTCAATACTTTCATTTTTTTCAATAAGTAAAAAAGCAAAATGTACTCATAAATTTGTTGTATGAAAGCTATCTACAACGCACACATTTTTCCCCAAATCAATCTCAAAAAAGGTCCATACTTGTTGTTGTTGCTATTGTTACTTATGGCACTTGTCATGGACAAGCTCCCCGCTGATACAGCAGCAAATTTAAGCCGAAAGGGGCGGCTCTTGTTTTTGAAGCAGCGCCAACTAGGGCCAAGAATACGACTTTTGCTACGCACTCCTCACATTCGTTTACAAAGGCCCTTATTACAGGGGAGGCACAGTCACACATCTCACAGATAGCGCACAGAACAACCATGCCCGAACAGGCACTCGAACCTGGTACTCTCAGAACGCAAGGAAGACGCGGTACCTCTGTGCCAGAAAGCCGGCAAGTTCATACTTGACATCTGTTTAGTATGAACAGAGACATGACACCACTGACAACGTCATCAGCTTCTCTACCACTTGAGAAGCATTAATGAAGCAGATCTGCGTCCTTTCCCTGACTCTGTTAGTCAAGTGCACAAAACATGTAAAATTCAGAAAGGCAATGACTTTAATATATGAAATATGGTATCGAAAATTTGGAATCGCCAAAAAAACAAAACAAAAAAACTCGCCACGGATGGCGTGATCGCTTCAATATATTTCTAAATGCCCACCAAAAGTTAATATCTTGTAACAATTGTGCACCAGTGCCAACAAGGCATTCTCAAGCATGGCGAGTTCATCAAGAAGTAACAAGGAGGTATAAGGGAGACCTTTCGCATTATTTCATTTAAAATTCCTTCCAATATTAGGGTTTGAATTTAACGGGAGTTTATTAACGCTAAAACCGTTTCTGATCATACATTTCCAACCTTAAAGCATATGCATACATATGATACATAAAAAGGCATATGGTCTTATTTTAAAAGGCTTATAAAATTCTATTCAATATTACAAATATTTCATTCTGGTTTTTAAAAAACTTATTGTATAAGTTTTGAAACATTAAAAGAAAATGAACAATACTCATATACAATAAAAGAAAACAATCATATTTGGAAAGGTAAAAAAAAGGAAAATGGAAAGGTATAATGCACTTTATGAAGGATGTTTTTGAAAATAACGCGAGCAGAATGGAAACATAACATTCGTTGAAAATTAAAATGTAGGTAATCTATAAGAATGTGACGAAGTGTCATTAGGCATTGGCATATCGTGCATCGAGAATATGTATGCAATATCAGGTGAGATAATTAATATGCAGCGATCGATAGAAAAAAACGGAAACACAGAAATTTTGAAAGTCATATGTTGATATTCGCTTGCTTGTTCTTTTTTTAATAGCACAAGATCCAAAGGCTATTTTGAGTCAAGCAATATTTTCGTAACAAAGGTTATGTTGTGTAAAGCAAATTTTAATACAAGCAACTGACTCTAGAAATAAGTAAAATGATTAAAATTCTAAATAAAAGACAAAAATGGCGCTAAAATAGAGGATAATAATTAATGGTAAAGATATGAAGGCAATCAAATCATGATTCAAATATCAAAAGGCTAAATAAAAGTATAGTTAACAGTTGTTTGACTGAAATGAAAATATGCATTACTATCCTCGGAATAGTTTCTTATTTTAACAAGTTTTGCTTGTTTTGAGAAGATTATATGTTATATCAGAAGTTTAGACATTTTTTATTTATTACTGGTTTTAATTTCATTTTATTTAATTTCAAAATCTTCTATTCACACATTTTTAGAACTATGCAACTTCAATCATAACTTTTGGGGAATCATTAAGCTGGCAAGTGTTTTACAAATGAATTATTTGTCTGCATGATAGAAAAATGCCGTTTTTAATTTTCAGACTTAAATTCAATACTAACTGCCTTTGACGGTTTAGTTGTAATCATATCACGTATGTAAATAAAATTGAATTTTAGTTTAGTTACATAGTGTTTTAAAGCAACATTCAGGATATTTTGTAATGGATCCAGTACTTTTGAACTGTGGTCCAATGATGACGAAGACACCTAAGCTGATACCTCACTCATCAAAATTCCAGACCACACCAGTGAGAGGACGTTCACGGAGGATGGATTTAACGTGCACATGACCCGCTTACGCTTTATTTCGTGTAATCGGCCTCGAATCTGAAACCATCGGGTTTTGAAAACGAAACTTAACTTTCAGGTCCCCACGGTCTATAAATAAAATTGAAAACTTTAAGGTTATGTTCTTGATAAAACAGATATCTTCGAGATTGATTAATTTGCTCTCGATTTCAGTTTTTAGATATTTTTTTAGAAATTCCTTAAGTGTATAGAAGAAGGAAAAACATACACACATAAAAGTTGGGGATAAAAAAATGTTGACCTATTTAACAGATTAGAACACAAATCAGAGCAGAAGAAATTTCCCTAATCCTTACTAAGAAAATTAATTTCCAAGTCCGAATTTCGAAAAAATCTTCAATGTTAAATAAGGAGATACTTTAAGGAAACTCTTGGAATGAATGTTAAAGGCAAGAAAGCGTCACTTGGTTCTGAAGGATTAAACACGCTTAGCAGCTTTAAATATAGTAGAAGCTGCGGGTGTAGATGTAAGTACGGTTTAAGTGGGGTTTTTAGAATGCATTTTTTTAACTGCTTCCAGGTTAATTGGTTCCCAGAATTGCCAGACAAAATGAAACAAATTGTTAACATGTCGTATAGTAAACTGTATTTTCTTTCTGAAAAACACTGCTATTCTTTTAATATAAGAGGAATACGAGTTAATAAAAAAGCAGAGATAACGGTGGTTTTAAATAAGGGGGGCTTTACACCATAGTTTCAAATTAGATTCATTATCATCGTATAATGTTACGTAAATTCGGTGAAGAAAAAAAATTCAAAAGTTAAGAACTCACTTGTTGTTTTATTGGCATTTTTACTGCAAATTAGTTTTTCTAAGCTCTTAAGAGAAAATATGAACTGTGAAATAAAATGTTCCTTCAAAATTTTCAGTAATAATGTGAGAGAAATAATTTCTTGGGAAGTAATCTATTAAGATATTGTTACAGTTGATTCAGATTGACAAGATTTTATGCAGGAAAAAAAATTGAAATTGTTGCATATGAATGAACAAGGTTAGAAAAATTACTGAGAATTTAAACCTAGCTATTATTAAGAAAATATATTCCTCATTCGACAATTTAAAAAAATTCTAGGTACATGGTGGTTATAATTGAAGTGAGCCTATTCAGACCCCTTAGAACAACAACTTGATATATACAATATATGGACCATGGCGAAAAGATTTTTGCAACGAAAAAAAATACTTCAAATTTTTGCCAATATCGAAGTGGATTATACTTTTCAAACATTTCTTATTCAAATTTATCTATAAGCGGACTATCAGTTTGTCCAGAAAATTATTCTACATGTCTTTGCCATTGTTGATCATGTTCTTACAGAAGAAAGGTCCAGATTTATAGGCAATTTTATCAAAATGGCAGCATACCTTAGTTACATTTTTTGAATATCCCCGTTTAAAGGAATTACGTAAATGGCCCATTTTGAATAATGAATAATGGAGATATTGATCATGAAATTTGAATATAATGGAGATTTAGGTGTGCTTCCAAGAAGATGGCAGAAATTGGCTTGGAATGAAACTGTCCAAGTCGCTATTTCTGTCATTGAAAGAACCTCCAGATCAATTTATTGTTTAGCAAATGTTCAATCAATGTCACGTGAGGTGACAATTCCGTGATCGACAGTACGGAAAATTTCTCAAAACCTCCAAGCATACTATGTATTTTCTTGCCGATTTTTGGCAAGAGTGAAAATTGATGACTCGTGGTCTTGGAAAATTCTACGATCAGATGATGCCCACTTTTCTTTATATGCAGTTGTGAATAGTCAAAATTGCCGAATATGGGATGTTTCACCACCTTATGTCCTGCATGGAAAATCACTGCATTGTGATTACGTGATTGCATGGTGCCGATTGGCAAGGATTTTATCCTCGAACCGTGTTTCTCTGAATCTTTCACTGAATAAGGTTTTAAAACGAACTATTACCCGACTGCCCAATACAGTGAAACAATTGGACAGCAGGTCATTATTGCTTCACAGCAAGACGATGTTTGAGGATCATTGTTCTCACGCAAGATGTCTCAACATTCCAGATTAGACGCCAAGACAAAGAATTGCTTTGAGTAACTTTGTAGACATTCATGCAATTTCCAGAGCTTTCCTGTATGCTTGGATTTTTCGTTCACCCGATTGAAATACCTGTGAATTAGGTTGTGAGGATTCCTGAAAGGCTTGGTATATGAAGAAGGAATTAAGACTTTACATGAGTTTAAAGGCAACATGACACGCCATGTTGTTGAAATCTTTCAAAAGTTTCTTCTTAATAACCTTTGAATACGCTGTAATACTCATTCAACACGTAATTGTTGTCAATGAAGCACACGGTAGGCACATTCTATAAGTGAATAAATTTTAATGATTCTGACAGATTATTTTTCTTCTTTAGACTCCATTATTCCTATGACGGTCAAAATTTGAACCATTTTTTGCATATTTTTTCAAATGGTCCATATGACATATATACCCAGTTTCATCAAAATCCGAAAGACAGAACAGATTCCAGAGAGAGTCTGAATAGTATCACTTTAATTTTAACCACCTTGCAGAATCTGTCGTTTTCACATAGGTTACTGTTCATTCGATGTTCGTGACGTTTCAAAAATATGAGAATTAAGACTTATCTTGTGTGGATGATATACACTGAGGTGACAAAAGTTTTGGGATGTCTCCTAATAATGGGTCGGAGCTTCTTTCTTACGGTGAAAAGAAGCAACTAGGCTTGGCCTAGACTCAATAAGTAGGTGGAAATCCCCTATAGAAATATTGAACCCCGTTTCCTGTATAGAGAAAGTACTACCGGTGCCGGAGTTTTTGCACGAACTGACCCCTTGAATTTGTCCCATAAATGTTTTATGAGACTCTTGTCGGGTGATCTTCCCTTGCAAATAATGTCCTGGAATTGCCTGGAAGGTTTTTCGAATTAATTGTGAAGAGTTGTAATCCAGTCACAATGTCCACTACCCTTCATAAAATTACCCTCATTGTCCTTGAATGACTGTAAATGCTCAGCGAGTACCTGAACATAAACATTCTCAGTCTGTTACCATAATTAATAAGAGTGGACAGTCCCATCCAGAGGACTTTTCATTTCAAGTGAAAATCATTCACACCTTTATGGAGCCACCACTAGCTTGCACATTACCTTGTTGACAACGCAAATGCATGCCTCGTGGGATTTGAAACCCACTCGAACTACACAATTATCTGACTAGGCTAAATTTTCCAGTCGTCTAGGTTTCAACTCATAGGAGCACGAGTCCTGAAGAAATGCTGCAGGCGTTATCGTGCTGATAATAGAGACACCCGATTCGATCATCTATGTCTTAGCCCTTAAGATTGAATCTCACCGCACTGCACTAACGAACACGCTTGTCATACGTCCTACATCGATTTCTACGCTCAATTCAAGCAGATTTGCTTGTATGTTAACACTGACAGCTCTATCACACGTCGATGTTCTCAATCATAAAAGGCAGGCTGTCAGCTATTGCATTGTAGATGGTGGGGGATTATGTCTGAAATTATGTATTCTATGCATTCTATCGTCACTGTGGATTTTGTAATGTTGAATTTCAGAAGGAAATGCAACATACGTCTAACTGTGACAGGAATAAGAATCAGGACATTTTTCAGCTTCCCGTTAGAAACATTTTCGCATTAATCTCTTGAATAGTTCTGCCAGTAAACTGTCACTTTATACATATTGTACGCGATACTAATGATATCTGCATTTTTGCATATTATTATTCCATGACTTTTGTCACCTCAATGTATTTTAACCGGGAACTTTCCTCCATTGTTGACAGTAAAAATTTGATTTTTAAGCTTAATTTTATTCATTGTGGGTTTTCTGTAATGTGTCTAAAAAGAAGTGAAATTTTACAATACTTAGAATCATGACTTGAAAAATATGCAATATTAATTTTTTTAAAAAAATCTTTTTAATAGTGTAACATAATAATAAAAATGTATCTTACACATAACATAAAAAATATCTTACACATACACATAAAAATTTGTATGTGTGAAAATTGCTTTTTTTACTGTAGTTATACATTGTATTTTTATACTACTAGTTTCATTTTTATTGAATAATTTTCTGAAAAATTTTATAAATTATGAAATACATTCTGCAATACACACAAAATTCCAATAAAAATTTAGTCCACCTTTTATTCTTGCATTTTTATGAATGTCTTCTTGATATAAGTTAGCATCACAGTTAATCGATTTAAGTTATTGGATTATTTAAAATTAAATCAATTTCCAGACAAGTTCAGAGAAAATGAGAGAATCTCCTAACACAATGATTTGAATAATGAAATTCTTCTAAAATAAAATAGGTCATATGTTTATAAAATTTCAAAATTTTAATTAGAATTTGGTGTTTTATCTCCGGTTATTTCCGAAAATAGTACGAATTTTACATATTTCAAAATTTAAATAATACTAATACTCGTGCTTTTCTGAATTTTTCCAATTCTTTTTAAAAATATTTATTGCATTGTTGCCTTGAAATTTAAACAATTCATACTGTTTCATCAAATGTTAAATCGAGGGATTTTCTTCCATTTTTAAAAATTAAAGGACAGGAATTCTATTTGATACTCGTGCATTATAGAAGAAAAACACAAAAGCAATGTTACAGTACAAAGAAATTCAGGAAATAAAAACTCCAACATTTATATCTCAATGATAGAATTTTATGTAAACTTTAAAGAAAGCGTAAAAAACAATTGAAATAATATGTTTGTGATGCCAGACCATTTTATGGAACTATAAACAAAAAGTTACCTCCAAACGATTTATCTGAAATCAAATATAACCTATATTTTAGACGTAACTCGCAATCCACATGTAAATAAAGGATAGAAATGGAAAGAAATATTCCATGGATGCTTTTAACAAGACAAATGGAAAGGAATATTCAAGTGAATGCTTTTAACAAGGCAAAGGGAAAGAAATTTCCCCTATATGCAATTATCTTTTATTTTGTCTACAATAAACTTTTGAAAAATTTCGTAGATGCGCTAAATTTTGGTTACAGTTACAGTAAATATGCAAATAATTTCACTTTTAAACATTTTTTTCTTTAGGTTGATACTAAATTTTTAAAGCTGAAAGAAATGTATAAATTTTAAAAAATAAACATAGTTATACTAACACGTTAACATGTAAGTATGATGTATCTATAAAATAGAGTTTTTATATTCGTTAATTTGTTTGAAATTTTTTAATGATCACGATTCATTCTTTCATAATTCTTTATCCGTCATTGAAATATTTTGTATTGGTGTATTTATCAATTATTTACTTATTTATTTTTATTATTTATTTATTTGTCTATTTATTAATTCATTAAATAGTAGCTCAAATCCCCTTTCCTTATTGATAATAATACAACAATTATACGATAATAATATATTAATTACATACTATGATAATACGCAATTAATATAGATTAAAACTAAATTGCATGCACTTAGATATGATATTCTTCTTATCGTTGGCAGCAGCTTAGATTATTTTTTATCACAATACTTGTATGAAAAATAAACTTCCAAAAGTTTGATTGCTTATAAAATTTGTCTTCGTTTTTATTTTTATTTTATTTTTTTATTTCCGTTTTTCTTTTTCAACAAACTCTGGTTGCATTTTTATATTCATACAAAAATAGGAATTTTTCTCTGACTTCCACCTATAAATATTTTTTTTAAAATCAGGAGCTGAAAACATCCCTATTCATTACGTGACATTTTCTGCATATAACCCAAAGAAATATCTTTTCTTTTCATTGTGCTTACATTTTTTCGAGATAGCGAGTCATGTACTTTCTCTAAATATCCATCTGTTTAAATTATAGCTTGGAATTTTCCTCAAGACCCACTATTTGAAAGGTTTTCAAAGAAAAAAAGAGAAAAAATATTTTCAATCATCTTTGAAAATAGTGTAAAAAAAATAAATATTTGGGAAGTTAATATGGGCTGCATCATTACTTTTTACTTTAAAAGAACTTTTCTACATCACGAGAAGAGAAACTCCTTTTAACATTCAGCTTTAACTAAGCTCTCTATTTAGTTAAATAAAGTTTTATTATTTTTTGTACAATTAATGAATAATTTCAAAAAATATTTTAAAGGTGATACTTTATTAATTCTATCATTTAAAAATTTTATGTATTCCGTATGCATCATATTTAGTGTGTGCGCGTGTGTGTGTGTGTGTGTGCGTGCGTGCGTGCGTGTGTTTATTTTTAATGCAATAAGAAGCGACCTACGTAATACAATAAAAAATGAATTAATATTTTATGCTTTTTATAAAACTCATACATTCTAAAATCTAGCTTAGAAGATAGTGTAGACTAGTGTTGTAGGTACTGTTAGAATTTTGTGTAGGCTTTCGATTGGAACATTGAGAACTATAAAACATGTCTTTCAAGGAAAATACGTATTTTTTTAATGCATTCATTGCCAGCAAAATTAACTAAACGCTTAATTTTACAATTGGTGTTCTACAAAATAACTCGTAAATTGCAGTGAATGGGCTAGTGATTAAGGAGATAAGGCTTTCACTGCGTATATTTTGAAAGTAAAATTTTATACCCTAGTCATGAGAATTAATGAACTTTTAAGCATTATTTATTTATAAAACTGTTTTAAGATATCTTTTTAATCAATTAATTTGTCTGAAGCATTTAGTGTATGAAATTATCATTTGTAAAATTCGCATTACATTTCCAGTGAATATGATCTGATGAGGGGGAAGGGATCGATTATCATTCCGAAGAAAACTTCTACATTCAAAGTAAATAATAAAATGAAATCCAACTATTCTCTACATAACAGTAGTCAGAAATATCAAGTTTCATGAATGAAACATATATTTTAATTTCTGTAACAATGATTTGTTAACTACGATTTGTTACTTTTATCTATTTTTAATAGAGCATTTAACTTAAAAATAAATAAAATTTTATTAAAAGAAATGTGTATTCAAAAATTCATGCTACATTATTTCGTCATAATTTTAATATCATGCTAAAAATGTTGTAAACGTTTCTAGAAATTATTATTGTTATTATTATTATTGCCACTTGCCATAGACAAGCGCACTGACAATCGTCAATGATTTTAAGCCGAATGAGCGCCTCTTGTTTTTTGAAGTGGCGCCAACAAGGGCCAAGCACACGACTTAACTACACACTCATCACATTCGATTAACAACCCCTTTTTACAGGGGGTCACATTCACACACCTCACAGATAGTACATAGAAGAACAACCCTGCTCTAACCGGGACTCGAACCCGGGACGCCCAGATCACGAGGAAGACGCGCTACCTCTATGTCAGGACGCCGGCTCTGGAACTTATAAAGCTTTCTATAATTATAATTATAATTAATTGTCGTAAGATATCAGTAACATTGATAAAATATATTATTGCTAATATTATAAATTATATTATTTATTTAAAGAAAAAAATTTCTGCCACGAATAATTTTAATGTGTAAAATTATCGATTGTGAATTATTTAGAATAGAATGAGACGTTAATATCCTTCTTGATCTTATGCTATTTATTAAATTTTATGGCTCCAATTTCATATGGAAATTAAAATTATAACAAAATGTGATAAATGCTGATTATATGAAGTTTTACTCTTTCCACCTAATGACATATTCTCCTCAAATCATTATTGCATACTCTCTACAAAAGATGTCATCTCAGAGAATCTCTTGCATGGTACTGGTGTTACGAAATGTAAACATTCGGCGTGGATTAAGTATTCTTATTGAATCTATTATATGAACTTAGCGAGTTAATCTTTGGTATGCGTTTAACAGTATCCAAAAAATCGAATTTCTGTTTTAAATATGTTTCTTCCAATCGGTTTAAACAAAAAATTGATATAAAACTACAATAATGTTTTTAATTATGAATTTGTGTTCCATTTAAAATTTTAAAATAATAACTAGAAATTATTAAAGGATTTTGTTTAATATCCATTGATGACGTAATTATTAAATATGGAGAAATATGTTGCTTATATTGATGGAATCATAAATTGATTAATTGATTGGTACACTACGACATTATTTGGGGTAAATTAGCCTTTGATTACACGATGGCTCTTAATATTTTTAAAAGCATTGTGTAACAGTAATTCCTTTTTTTCTTTTTGTTTATCACATAACAATATTACCTAAGAAAATTTCTGAAAAAGGGCAAAAACACCGATGTTATTCTGTCAAAAATGGGTAGAGAGAGACAGACATCACTGGCATTGTAACGGTTGTGAATTTAAACGAATTTTTGTTCTAAAACTTTGTATGGACTATTAGTGGTATTTTTGAAGAGTGTTTACTTGTAATATAATATTAAGTATACTTGTAACAATATTGCTAGATTTAACTATATTTATAATTTAACATCGTCAAGCAATAATTTTTTTAAAAAAAAGTATTAAAAGATCTAATTAACATTTATACTTCAATGTCACTAATTTTTTGTGTAAAACCACTACCAGGAAACATAATGGGCTTTAGAATTTAGAATAATGTGCTGAAACTGAATATTGAAATATAGCAGATCGTTTCGAGTAAATGTTAAAATGAATGCAATCACGAATTCTTTTATTTAAAGAACTACTTCATATGTAGGTAGGATTGAAAAATTATTCTTGCGTAATCATAATGTGAATTTTATCAAAATATTATCTCCTAAAAACACAATTTTAGAAAAATGCCGAATGAAACTCGGTACTGTAGACATTAATACATTAAATAGAATGACGTAAGGTTTCTATAATACTATGAGTTATAGATTATCGAAATCTGAAACAAAAATATTTTGCTGAAGAAGTTATTAATCGTTCAACTTACATGCACTTAAGTGCCAAAAAAAAACCCCGGTATACCAATCTAATATCATGTAGACTCTCCACATGCACGCAGAAGTGCCTCAGTAAGGCGGACAGGGATTCAATTATCTTGAGAAGATATTCTGTAGAGACCAGAATTCCTACAAGGTAGTCCACAAAGAGATGGCAGTGCGAGGTGATGGAGATTTCCTAAGGACAGCACATTGCAAAACATTCCATATGTAGTTGATAATGTTCATGTCAGGAGATTTAGGGGGCCAAGAGAGGAAAAGAAATTCAAAATAATGCTTCTCGAATCACTCGGTAGGTACGGCAGACCTGTGACAGGGGAGGGGGTCGCATTATCTTGTTGGAATTTTCCACATCCGTCCGAATGCACACAAGACATGAATGCAAGTAGAGGGTCCAAAAGGATATCAAAGTACCTCTGGTCTATCATGGTCAAGTCTATATATGAACGGTCCCATTTCAAGCTAACTGCACATGCCCTTTACCCTCACAGACCCTTCATCAGCTTGATCAGTTTCTTGTAGGCATGAAGGATCAGGAGTTTCATTGAGTTTTCTCCAAATCCGTACACAGCCATCCGCCCGATACACTTGTAAACGTGACTCCTTATAACAAACCACGTTTTTCCAATCCTAAAGAGCCCAATGGCAGCACTGATGAGCCCAGTTAAGGTGCAGTGCTTGGTGTCGCTGAATCCCCAATGGTAAACGGGATGGTTTGCGAGTGCGAAAGTCCATATAAATTAGGTTACGCTGTATAGTGCGTATATTGAAACTTATTGATGGGCCTGCATTCAAATCCTCAGTAATTTGAAAAATGTTGAACATCTATCTCATGTAGCGATTCCTTTCAGGCCCGTTCTATCAAGGCTTTTTTCAAGCCACACCGTTGTTGGAGATTTAAAGTTTTATCGGAAATCCAGTATTTTCGTCACCTCCTAGAAATGGACGCGAAATTCCAAATTCCAACTCTACTTCGGAAATGCGGAGCTCCCTCTCTCATGAGTCGATAAGTCGTCTTTAAAATGGCTTAAATCTTGATAACCTGCCATTATAACAGCAACAATCGATACAAAGTCTCCTCAGACATCTTTTATCTTATATATTCACTGTCGAGGGCATCGCTATACGCTGATTGATTCATCACATCTATTATTTGCATAAGACCAGCAATACCCGTTTTTTCTGATTCAGTGTAAAATAATTAATAGATAATTTTAGCGAGCAATAATCCCGATGTACTAGTTGGTCTCCAAAAGCTGTTAGAGATTCTAAGCTATATTTATTTTATGAGTTATATGAAATATTTTTGTTACTTCGGTAATTATTTACAAATATTATGCCTTTTAATTTATTGCTGGTAAATGGAAATTATTTTAGTAATTATTTAGAATTACCATAAACAAAACAACCCTGGAAGAAATGCACAAATCAAAAATCTTTTGCATTATATTAAAAGTCGCCTCGCCCGTGTTTCATCCAAACAGTAAATAAAAGATGTTTGAAATTTATTAGAAATGTAACAGGTGAGTTTTTAATTAAAATGTGATTAAAACTCATTTGTCATCTGAAGATACAATAGAAAAATTCAAGCTCAATGATTTTCCCAGAAGGATTACTCGTTCACTTTTTGATTACATTTTATTTTGTAACGACTTATTTTTAAATCCCGCAATCATTTGATTATCAAGCTGTTGACAACAAAACTGTTTTTCTATTTTTAATTACGGAAATCACCGTTAAGTTTTGAAAGAGGTGAAGCAGAATAAGGAACAGTTTTTAATTCAAAACTTCTTTGTTCAGTAATTAAATTAAAAACACCTTCGAATATATTTGAAGATTTATGTTTAAGGTCATTAAGGATTAATTAATGCCAATTTTTGAATGTGTTTATTAAAAAATTTGATCTAAACTTTTTTTTACGTTGTTTATCAAAACACTTCTTAGATTTGCTAATGAATTGAATATGACATTATGAAAACTGTGGAAATAAAATTGTCATGACAAATTAAAACGACTAATTCAATCAGTTTAATTAAAAAAAGAAAGTTAAATTTGAAAACAATATTAGTTGCTGTTACTTAGCAAACTAACACAGAAAAACATTGTACATTTTGTCTCATCACTTTTAGTTTCATTTCCGTTTCAACAAACAAATAACAATTTTTGTAAATATTGCCAAAATAATTTTTATTAACTTAGCAATTATTTTTCAATTTTTCTACAACAGCAAAAATGATAATTATGATGGGTATGTGTGTAATTATATTTTTAAGTCCAATTTAAATATTAATTTATTTTCAAATTAATATCTTATTTGAATCCATATTAACATCATTATAAAGTGTTCTCTTATTTCCTAATCCAATTACTAAATGTTTCTTTATTTAATTAATTTTTCACGTGCTCTAGATAACTGTACATTCATTTAGTTCTTGAGCTCCAAGTGAAAAGACCAAAAGACTTAGCACATTCTTTAAAAATACATAAATTTCCCTTACCTAAATCGACAGATGGCAAAGAAAGGCTTATAAAAATCTTTTTATAAAATCATTGAAGGAAAAATTTGTCTCTTTAGCTCTCTTTTGTTCTTGTGTTATGATGTAGACGGGCGTGTTTTTTACTTTTAATACTTGTGCATAAATTATGTCTTCCAGGATGGAATAAAGCGAAGTTTTAAAATTTTCAAACTGCTAAAAATGTGTTTACACACACATAATATATGAGAAAAAATTGTCCATTTTCATAGATCTAGAGTGTTTCTTTCCCAGTTATCCATTTAAAACTCAGTATAAATGGACAGACTGTCATCTCATATTTTTTTATTACCCTTGCTGCATTTCTAAATTATTGCATACACATACCGAAAGCAATGTCATTAGAACCTGGTTCTAAAAGTATTCACATCTCTTGTTTCCTATTTAAACACGGGAGTTTATACTCAAATTTTTGAAACACTGCTTGGATTGTTAATTTTTTTCCATTTTGGATGACAATATATTTTAATAATTTCAAAGCTTAGTTATTAAATTGTAAATTCAATTTAAATAAAAAGTTTTCCGTTTATGTAACACCATCTGCTAAAGAATTAGTGAAAAAATTGATTTCATTATTCTACAATATTTATTAGGATGAATTAATGATTAAAAAGTAGGAAAATAATTTTAAACAAAAAGTTGCTTTCTAATAATAAAAGTTTTCTAATTTTTTTTGAAAGTCAAATTTATTATTTTTGCCAAGGACAGTTGATGTAAGACAAATTAAAATGTCTACATCTATTGCCTTTGAATATAATAATACCTAGAAAATAATGAGATGTAAATTTATTTATAGTTATAATCCTTTACTTCATATGAAAAAAAATTGAATATTGCAAGATAAGAAAAAATTCATTTTGAATACAAACGTTATGTAAAATAAATAGACCAATATAGCGGGAATTTGTTTAAGTTACTACAAAAACTATTATATATTTACTCTTAATCAAATTTGAATTTTTTTTAAAAAAAATTGTAAATAAATATTTTTTGCCTTCATTTTTATTTAAACTTATTAAACAAAATTTTGCCATTCTTGATCAGTAACTTCTGGAATTATTTTCACATAAATTGATTCTTGCACTATATTGAATGAAATCACATTTTTAATGATCTAACTATATTCAGGTACTTTTTTATTTTAAGTAGTTTTTAAGAATATATTGATTTGTATTTAATAATATTTTTGTTCCTTTGAAAATTAAATATTTTCCTTATTTTGGTGTATGCTCATCGAATAATTTTCTTTTAGTGTCAAAGGCTCAAGAATGAAGATTTCATTTGTCTTCTTCTATCCCTAGTTTATTCCGATGCAAATTTTTTATAAAGTGAGGACATAATTTTGTTTTGATTAGGAGATTTTGATATCTCCGAAATGTATGGACAAAAAATATCTTTATCTGCTTTTACCAGTATTGAATAATTATTACGTATCCTTCTTTGGCATCAGATGCGTTTTTAAAAGGCTAACAAAGAACTATGATATCATAGCTGTTATTTCATCTCAAAATCGGCCGAGCTCCAAAACTTTGTTTGCCAGCTAGAAAAATTGAAAATGAAAGTTTAAAAAGTTATGTATATATATAAAGTTATATATATATATATATAATTTTCATACGAGATTAGAGTTTAGAGACACGGTTTGAAAACGGAAAGTTTAAGCAATGTTTAAAATTTCTATTTAATGTTTTGGCATATTTTTCTAAACAGCTCTTTGCATAACTAAGAAAAAGAATTGGTGATAAGATTTTTACAGTCATTATATATTGTTTTGGCTCTTTTCACGTGCATGTAGCTAATCCGATTTAAAAATAAAATTTAAAATTTCAGTTTTAAAAAAATGCAAAGCTGAAAATAAAGGCATGCATTTAAAGGATTGATATTTCTTCTTATATATATTGTTACGTTTTTAGCGTAGCGGGTTCGGATTGAATGGACTTTATAT
>JAOUZG010027140.1:2621360-2655253 GCA_026289955.1 Argiope argentata | reverse complement strand
GCGGCTAGCGTTTTCACCTTTGGCGTGCGTTTTGCTCGCTCGTAACAATATATATCTTAATTGTTATTTTATTTAGACAATTGTATTTAACTTTTTTCTCGATGTATTCTTTTTTAATGTTGGGGCTTTATAGATAAAAAAAACCTCTGTCTCGCATAAAATCATATTTTTATTTCCCTCATTTTTTTTCTTAGTTTTCTCAAGTTCATTCTTTGTCTCAACCCATTGAAGTAAATTAATTATTCCATGTATTTAAAAAATAACTTCGAATTTTCTATCTTTTTTACGCCTTATTCAAATCTTTTTTACGACTTATTCTTTGTTTAGCTTGAATGAGTTAGTTTGAATAGTTTCATTATTCTTTTTTTAAAATATTTTTCTCTGTTTTATAATATATCTCGCCATCTGTAATGAGATTATAATATGAGCAATTCTTATTTTCATCTTCAATGAAATAATAAAAGATTTTTTGAAATAACATCGTGAAACAATCTTGTTATATTTTATATATAAATATAATAAAAATTAATTATATATATATATATATATATATATATATATAAATTTGGAGTTTGCTTTTATCGATAACATAGTATTAATCAAAGATCTCTTTTGAAAATTACATATTTTGAACAATAAATATTTCGTTGAAAGTGATAATCCGGTTACTTTTTCCTTTCGGGCAACACGAGATAAATTTTAATTTTGTAATTGTGTTATTCTAATAGCTGTATTGTGGCAATAGCTGCATATTATTTTTTTATAAAATTAAGCTGTGTGTTCGGATATAGAAATAAGATATAAGTGACTTCGATAAAAAAAAATATTTCTCTATAACCGTGGCAGTTTAGTGCTGTGGCTAATTTGTGATTTTTTGTAATCTTAATTAAAATAATTAAAATATAAATATATCTCTGTTGAAAACTAGTAAAATCCGTACTCTTCATCGCATTCCAACGCGTTTTTAATTAAATCAATTTAATATTAATGATTTATTTTATTTTATTTTTTAAATAATCAATTTCTATGTTTTAAATATTTATGTATATTTGTGAAAATGTATACGTTAATCGTGGGAAAGAAATTACTCATTTTATAAAATACTTTAAAATTTAGGCATAACTAATTATTTAATTTATGCATTATTATTAACAATTATATTAAAATTACATTACATTACACCAATAAAAATTAGTTCATTTTCGAGCAAAAAAAGATTATGCATTATGATAGATTATATAACGAAATAATGAATTTCAAGCAAATATAAGAAAAACAAATTATTATTCTACAGAACCTGTTGAATATAAAATGTCCAATTAAATGAATTATTATTATTCCACTGTATTGTAAATAATCGATTTTTCTTATTTTTTATTAGTAATGATTTTAATAATATAATATAATTATATGGATTTTCTAATATTTTGTAATTAATATAACTTGTATTTATTACAAGTTTCACGGAAACTAGTATAATAAACTTATTTAAATTAATATACTTTCAGCTTCCTAGAATCCCAGGGTTTTTATACCTCTTTTTTATTGGAAACTGGTATGGTGCAATGGTATAAAGTCATTAAAACAGTGATTAGTTGTCACTGGTTTGACAGATTGATAAGGTTAAAAAGAAACATTAAGAGAGTTGAAATAAATTCTTATTATTGAAGGTGGAATAATTTAAGAAAATCTTATTAACCCTCGGATACTCAGAAAATGAAATAAGGTAACTGTCTACCAACGGAAATCCCTTTAATGAACTGAATAAAACTTTGAAAAATCTCTCTAATGAGCAATTTCATTTCATTTTCTAACTCAGTGTGATTGCAAATGAGGAAAGTACGAATGAATCAGGAAATTCTGTAAAGTATGTCAATTTGGATACAAAATGATAAAAATCACAACATAAAGTAAAACACTCTACAAGCATTCTATTGCACATATTCCAATTATTTTTATATACAACATACTTACAGCTGTGGTGAAGAGAATGAGCTGGAATCTAAGAAATATATGAATTTTCAAATAAAGTTGTAGCTAATCGATATCTCTGCATTGAAAATTTCACAACATTCGTTATTGAAAATTACATTAGGTAGCGTCGGCGCCCTGACAGAGAGGTCGAGCGTCTTCCTCGTGATCTGAGAGTCTCGGGTTCAAGTCCCGGTTCGGGCATGGTTGTTCTTCTGTGTTCTTCCTGTGAAATGTGTGAATATGCATCCCCGTAAAAAGGGGATCTGCAAGAGAATGTAATGAGTGTATATCTAAAGTCGTACTCTTGGCTGGCGTTACTTCAAACAAGAGAAGCTTTTTTCGGCTCAAATCCGAATGTCCGCGCTTGTCAATGGCAAGTGCCATTAGTAACAACATTATGTAGCTAAAACTGCTCAGTTGAGTTATATCCCTATTTCATTGTCTTTAAAACACTTAACATTTACGCAACATCACGAGGGTCTGACATTTCGTCTAATAATTGATCCCTCGTGACCCAAAAATTCCAGAAAATTGAGGTTTTTTAGATAATTAGTATCATAGATAGACAAATTCACAAGAACATTTTTTTAAATCTAAATAGGTTTACAGCAGAATGCTTAAACCAAAAACAAAAGACCATAAAACCTAAATCTAAATCATCAAAATATATACCAAGATTTAAAATCACACAAAATCAATCTAATTATTTTAAAAAAATGAATCTAAATAGAAATAAAAAAAATTGCTCAAATCAAACCACTAAAAACTATAAATTTCAATCATAAGAAATCTAAACGCATACCAAAATTAAAAACAACTCCTAAAAAATTTGAAGCACGTCAGCCTCTTAATTTATTTTCACCTCGTCCAACTAACCCTTATTTAACCGAGTTTTAAGTTATATACGTTTGGTCAGAATGTAATGTCCTTATAATTGAAGCGCCAACTATTAAGTTGACGTTGAAAGTGAATAAAATGGAAGGTTTGTTTTGGTTTTGAAAATTAGAAAATAGATACAAACTTTAATAAGAAAGGGTTTATGTTTCAATAGTTCTGGGAAAATTCGTTAATAGCTAAACTTTTAATGAAATTGTTTGTAGCTTCAATTTGTGAAATTTTTTTACTACAAAGGATTAAAAAATTGTATTCCTGGTTTGAATCCCTGCCTGAGGGGGACCCTTCAAAACGTCTTCAGGACGGATTCATCTTAATTTTTCCTTTGGTATTAGCTTTCAACTGTAATTGTTATTGAGAGTTAAAACAAACTGATTTGGAGACCCTAATAAATGAGTTTTGCATTAAAACAATAAAAAAAATTTTTGCATTCTGACAAAAAAAACTGCCTTTTAAATGCAGTCGGGTACCTTAATACCTCTAATTAGAGGCTTATGCTTTAAACCCATTTTCTGCAATCTGAGATAAGCTGTGTCGAAGCCCGTGCAGGAAAATAGACACCGTTTTTGAGATCTTACAATATTTTTCACATCTTACGGAAGTACTTGCATACTCATCCATACATCGTAAATCCTAATACATTATACTTCAGTCTCTCAGTCATGGGACATTGATATTTTAGACTTTCAAGATTAAATAACCAAGCCTTTCTCAGTTCAAAATTGCTGCCTTAAGGAACCCGAAAATTGAAAGTATTTCGCAAAGTAATAATAAAAGTCTCCAGTCATCATGGCCAATCAGGTGGTGATATCTATACCTAAATTGGCACAAAAATCTAGGACATACATAAAGGTTCGGGAAGGTTCTATGCTATTTCGCTTAGTCCTAGAGCTAAGGTGATGGAATTTTCCAGAACTATCTATTTTTCAACAAATCTCGTTGCCAAGCTACTGGCAACGAGATCTTACTTAAAATACGTCCAAATTGCGTGGTTTTCGCCCCAGAATCTCAGTATTTTCAGATCTGTTGAGATATTTCAAGATGAATATAAATATTTACAAAGTGTGCAACACTATATATAATTTTCTTAAACTTTCATTTTCAATAGCTGACAAACAAAATTTTAGAGCTCGACCGATTTTGAGATGAAGAAAAGAAAAACTATCGTTTTTCGAAATACCGACGCAAGCATAATCTGATAGTCTCATGATTATTTTAAACCGGTTTGAAAATTAAGACAATTCGTAAGAATTCAGAGAATGGATATTTTGGAAATTAATTGTAACTTTAGTTGACAATTGTAACTTAAATCGCTAAATGTGACAACCTTCTGCATTATTTTCTAATAACTCTAAAAGCGAAAAATTGATCCCCTAAGATTAATTAAGTGCCAATTTGTTAACCAAGTATTTTGAGGCTACAACAACCTCAATTCAAAACTACATCATGTTCTCACCTGATAATAATTGAAGACTTCAAAATAATATATGTCATGAAGATTACAAAATAGTGTCAGACTGCAAAAGAAAATAGCGTGCAATCAGTTTTAAAAACAGTGCATTTGCTGGAAGAGATAAAAATAAATTGTAATTTTGACTTAGGTATTTGTTTGAGTGCCTAAGAGTTTGAGTACCCGTACAATTTTTGAATTTTAATATAAAACTCAGAGATTTAACTTTAGAATATTAAAAATTTGACAAAAAGAATAAATTGGGATACTTAGAAATGGGTTGGAAAATGTTTTTGGGGAGTTTTCTCAACTGCGCCATAGCACTTATTTGTATTATTTACACATTTTAAATAACTTTTAAATAAATTCTGACCTAAAAAATTATTTAGGGCATTTGAATTTTCTTTTACTTGACTCTAAAAAATTCCCAGACAATTGAATTTCAGTTACGTAATCAATACTTTTAAATCAATTGATTTCAATGTAAAATTTCTTACCCAACTTAATGAGTTTACTTTTTCCCAATGTATTTCATAGTTGCATATAAAATAGAATTCATTAATCAATATTTAAGTTTCCAATATTCTCTTTTTAATTATTATTCCAGTAAATTTCATAACTGTAAAAAATGTCATCAACAATTATTTAATTTTTCTATATTCTGTTTTAACCAACATCACTTTGATTAATTTTAAATCATAGTTAAATATAGCACATATTTTTTCACTATTGTTACATGTATGTCTATTTCTCTTACTTCAGGACATCGAAGTTGAAAAATTTGAAGATAATACTGTTAATCCTACGTTACACTGAAGCAATATAACAGATCATTTGTGTGTATATTACATTCCTCCTTCCAATACTTTGGCGAAATAAACTTCACAGACTTTCGAAGAGTGGGGATTAATGAAGGTTTTCTCTTTGTTTCTTACGACTAAAGGCTGAGAGACAGAATTCTAATCCTCCCGACGCCTTGACAAAATGTTTTTCTTTCTCCTATCATTTAATACTAGACCCTTTGGGGACCATCTTGCTCACCAAGAATGTAGATTTTTTCAGGTCATCAAAAATTAATATGGAATGCATTTATTTGACTCAAAAATAGAACTTTAACTGAATCATTCTGCAACAAATTAATGTGAGGAGAAATTAAAAGAGTGTATATTATAAAATATGAGAGAAAACGGAAATCTTAACTGTTTCGTAACTGCTGAGTAAAAAAAAATTAATTTTTATCTTAACTTTTTACCAGGCTTACATTCGGCCAGTTACAAAAGGGACAGTAGCACACCGATAAGTCTATCGGTGGTTGTGACGGTAAGCAGTGCCAGTGTAGGCTGAAAAAGGCTGAAAAAGGCTGAAAATGCCGTTTAGTAGACGGAACAACCTTCCGCGCTGTATTGTATTTATTTCTCTTACTACGCATACGTTTGTAGAATTTGGCAGGGTTTTTTGGCTCTATGAAAACTGATAACTTATCGGACATTGAATCCGACATTTTGTACTCTTTGTTCTTTCTGTTGCAAGGTTTTGTTGTTGATGATGTTTCATTTTATTTGTCATTTTTTTTCTGTAGTTTTTCCAAGTGTAGTTAAATTGACATTTTTAACATGTTTTTTTTTGTGTAATCTATATTAATAAAAATGGAACTCGAAATGCGTTGCTAAGCGCAAAACTAGAGAACGGCTCGACCGATTCGGCTAATTTTTATTTTAATATTTTCGTTAAGACACGAGGATGGTTCTTACGGAGAGAAAAAATGAAAAACCTGCGAGGAAAATAGTTAAAACGACACTTTTCTTACTTTCCCGCCAAAAATCTTCATTTCCTTCCCCCACACCGAGTAAGATAGCAGGAAGTAATAAATTATCATTTTTTTTAGAGAGAAATGCGCGAAGTCAGTTGGTTTTCATTTATAGATAACGGGATGTTTAAAAAAGAAAGAAAATAGTTGCTTTTATTATTAGTCTGTATGGATATTTAATCTATGTCTGCTCAAAATAAAGTAATAAATAAAGAAAATAAAAGAATAACAGAGGGCAAAAAAAATTTGTAGAAAGAAAAGTAGTGAAGAAAAAAGAATAGAAAAATAAAGAAAAGAAGGGTGTGTGTGTGTGTCACCATTATTTCCTCTGTTGCGCGGCATTTTCCAAGCTGTTTTTAAACTTTCGCATCTCTTGAAAATCAATTGTGTCTTTATTGGTTTAGTGTGTTTACATTTATGAAAATTTGAATCTCATTATTCTATAAAAACGTAAAATTTTAGACCTTTCCCTCCACCATCTAAGTAAAATATCAATTCTGGGACAATCATTGCTCGGATAGAAAGAGAAAGATGAGTAGTACAATGAACAGAACATCTGAAGAAAATTATACTAAATAATACTATAAATGAATTATTTGATTATCAAATTTTGTTTGGTTTAAATATATTTTGGTGAAAAACCTGTTATGAGACACAGCTACATAAAATATTATATGAAAATTTTAGCGAGCATTAATGCTGGCGAACCGACTGGTCGCCAAAGGCGGCTAGTATAACAATAATTCAGTAAAAAAGAAAATTTTAATCACGCTAAAAGGACAATTCATAGGCAAAAGTGGAATGTCAGAATCTCTTTTATGAAATAGTAGCAAACATAAATCAGTCTCTTATTCAGCATGCGCTAAATACCTGACCGTCTTGCAACTATCTAAGTATAAACCGCGGCATTAACATTAGGCAAAGCACGTAACTGACTATGTGTGATGCAAGAGTTTAAATTTAATAATATTAAAAAAAAGCAACTAAAATGGGCATTACTCTTGTTGATGATGTCATGTCCGCTTTTTACCACGGAAATAGAGGTGCAGTAGCTGCTGAGGTTATGGACCCCTGAGCAACCGAGAGCAGAAGCCTGCCTTCTAGCTCATATGAAGATCAAACACCCACCCACCCACCCACAAGCTTGCACAGTCCCTTTTTACAGGGGGACACATTCGCACATCTCTCAGATAGAGCACAAAAGAACAACCAAGCCCGAACCGGGACTAGAACCCGGGACTCACAGAATGAGCATTACTCTTAAAATAAGCTTTTCTCAAACCAAACTAAACCAAATAAAAACTAACATTAAAAGCATCATAACTTCAAGAAACATTAAAATTAAAGAAAAAAACTGTATAGAAATGAAATCGTAATCATTTAAGAAATAATTTTTTGAGTTTTGAAACAATGCAGAAATTTTTTAGAGAAATTAATAATTTTTGAAGACTTATTTCCAGTAGATAAGTCATAGAGATTATCCATAGTGATGATAAGGGGTATTCTCACTCTTTATTATTAAACTTTCCAAAAAAGGTTATTTCTTAACACTTTGGTGACCGGCAATTTTACACAGAAACTGTGTCATGTAACCTGCTACTTTTTTGTAATTGAATATGAAAGTAAAACGTTCTAAAAAAACTCCAATGAATTTTGTTGAATTGGAACATCAAAAAGTTCTTCGCCGATACGTTCCGTCATGGTTGAAATTTTTGGAATTTTACAAAAATTTTGGAATTTTACTTGGAATTTTACTAAGCGGACAAGACTAAACACGATACGCCAAGTTTTTGCTTTGTTCTATATCGCCCTCGGTGTTATAAATTGAAACAGATAATGCAAGTGCAATGACGAGTTAACTCGTCACCGGTCAGCAAAGTGTTAATTTATATTACATCTTACTTAATGAAGTGTTTGAAAGGCGTACAGCATCTATATTATAAATGTGACTATAATAATTTCACACTTAAATGTGTGAAATTAATTGTAGCTGTAAAATCACTAAAAAAATCGTATATAATATCGTAATAAAATCGTATATAATAAATACATTGATATGTTTGCATCTTATTGCTTCCCTTCATTCCACAATTAGCGATAGGAGAGATTTCTGTACCACGTATGTTAGCGTTTTATGTATATAGAATTTTAATTGCCTTTTTGATGTTGTATATTGTTGTGCAAATTTTAATACAAAATTAACGTTAATTAAAAGAATTTTTGCAAAAATAATAAAGGATACTATAAAACGATTACTGTAGTTTAATTTTCTAGATTCGAAAAGCTCACTTTTTGCAATTACAAATTTCAAAAAAGATTTTTTTTACAAATAAGTCGATTAACGATGTTTTGCAACCTTGGGGAACATGTTAACGAGGTTACAAAGTAATGTTTACGAAGATGAACTAATCTTAAATATTTAATTATGAAAATTAGAGATTAAGACATAGTATATTAAAAAAGAAATATAATCTATGATCTAATCCCCAAAAATAAGATACTTGAATACCCTAAATTATTAATGAAGGATTAAGAATATTTTTTGGAGGGATAGGGTTTCCAAGTCACATCATTGCTAATCTTTTATTATTTTTAGAGTAGACTTTTTCATTCTTTTTAATGCTTTATTATGTCAATCAACGATACGTATTAAAGAACATCACGAGGCAAGGAAAAGTGATGTGCTATACGAATATCAATGTCAGGTAAGGTAGTTAGAAAAGCCAGCTAGTTGAAGAAGCTTGAAGTGGTTCAAAGGGCTAGACTATTAAATGCAACCGAGAACTTTTAAATTCTATGAATAATTAAAGGGAATCTACAATACTGATGGTTTGCATGTACATAAATTTAACTATGTGCATCTTTATCAAATTTCGAACTAAATCCATCAAGAAGTGGACCACTGTATACATTTCGGTATGCATGCAAATACAATATTTCAAAACTGAAACGGTTTAGGTAAAGAAAATTTTATATCTGATTCTGCGATGACAGCAACTGTCTCTCAAATTTTGGTTTCAGTTGGTCCAAAAAAAGGAGATTAAAATTAAAATTCAGTTTTTTTACATGAAATTACTCTTGTACTTTGTTCATTTGTGTATTGAAATCCTCCCAACGCTAAAGATTTCATTCTAACAGGCATTTTCGTAACTACTTTCTGTCAAAGGCGTTCGATTAATCATTAAAAAAAATTACACTTTGAGAGAGTAAGCGAGAAAATTACTGGGAGACCACTTCCGCTGACTTAAAGCAGAACTTACGATGGTCTTTTTGTGGATACTTTTTCTAGTTTGTTAATCTAAGCTGCACTTCTTATAGTCTATTCTTCGATATATGAAACCGACTACTCCAATTTGTAATTGTGATATTTACAGATGTAATTTAACAAAAAAAACACAATTTTTTTAAAGCTAACTATTATGATTTTCTTTAAAAAATGATATCAAACATTTTCTACATTTTGAACTTTAATATATAATTCCTTATAACATAGGTTACCACTAAGGCCGTAAATATACAGATTACCAAATAAACTTATATGATCCTTAAAAGTACAGAATCTTTAATTTCCGGCAGTTTAATTGATAAATGCGCACACTAGCAGCTTCCGCATCGTTTAAGTTCAAAAGTTGTATGCGGGATCTGAATTCAGTGTTTGCAAAGAGCTTTAACGAAAGGAGCATTCCCTGCCGTATAAATATTTTACTTCAACAGTTAAAAAAGGTTAATCGGTTCTGGACTTTGTTTTTAAAAAAAGACAAACCTAATGCACTCCAAATAGGCGTACTTGCGCAAAGAATAACTGCTATGCAATTCAAAGTGTCACCAATCTTTAGATTACATTAATAAGTAAGCACAATTTTATCATAAGTTTCACAAATTGATTTCCTTAATTGTAATAATATGTTAGTTTGATTCCTTGCATTATAGTTCTTGAAATTAAACGATGATTGATTCTATTTGCCAGTTTGTTATTTGCTTGATTGTATTAACGTGATTCTTTGGATATGAAAAAATAGATAAATAACGTTATACTAATTTCCTTAATTGCAATAATATTTTATATCGTTTGATTATTTATATTGAAGTTTTTCATTGATTGATAATTGCTTCTATTAACTAATATGTTGATTGTCCGATTGCATCAACTTGATTCCTTAGAAAACAAAAAATACACAAGCAGTATTTAATTCAAGCGTACAGCAATATTGTTGTTGTTCTAGAAAAAAATTATTTCCACTTCAACCAAACCCCAACACCACCACCTTTTGCTTTACTCCCAGAATGATGAGAACCAACAACCATACCGGAAGATTCTCATCCTAAATTACCCCTCCCCCCCGGACAAGATATTAGAATAGGAATAATAAAATCGATTGCAAAATTTTGTTTGTGAGAACAAGAAACAATTCAGGTTAAATAAAAATGTGTAAAAAAAGGTGCAATTCAAAATTAAAAGTTAATGGTATTAGATAGGATCATTTTAGAGAAACTGAATTCGAATTTGATTAAAATTTCTTTCTCAAACCATTAGAGGCTTTCTAAGAATGTATACAAGTTAAAAAAATTAAGGCATATATTTTTTAAAAAAAATCAAAATAAAAGTGGATTTACACTCTGCGATTATAAGAGGACCAGTAGGCAACGCATGAGCAGAAAAGCACTGATTTATATTTGCCACAATTTCATAAGACAGATTCAGGCATTCCCTGTTTGACTATAAATTGCTGTTCTGGCCCTCCTCGAGTTTTCTTATTCACTGTGCATCGTATTTGGTTATCAGTTCATGCAACATTCGTTACGTTTTGATTCCTTTTGTTTTAATGTTATTAATTTTTTATGATGGCAAATAAAATGAAAAAAGCACAGTCTCCCATCAGAAAGGAAAAAGAGTGAAAAATGTCAGAATTAATCTATGAGAAGTGATGCATGCTTTAACACCAAAATCTAAAATTGCATGTACAATAATAAAAAAAATACAATACAATGGCAAGTTATTGTCGGGAAAAGTACTTTCCATGGACCCAACAGCATTTTTTAAACCTTTCTATGTTTCCGCTGCCAACCGGATGAGTATAAACCTTACTTTAACTAATTGATTCATATCTGTAATATTTCCTGTTTTCCAGTTACCCTTTTGTGTGATATTTTCACATTGCCTTTATCTTTTATGAACTTGGAGATTAAATTCAAATACAAACTCTCCATACTACCACTAAAACGACAAATATTTTTATTTGTATTGCACGCCTAGTATTTTACATTAAAACTTGACGTGGTCCTGAGTTAAAAGAAAAAAAAAGACTCAGAATAACACTGGATTAAATTCGCAAAGGGAACGAAAATGCTTTCAGAAATTTTTATTGTTCTTCTACTATCCACGAAGTATTAGAGACATTTCATTATTTTTCGTTGTGTAAACTCACACTCTCGTGTTATTAGTTGAAGTAAAAGCTCTTATTGAAAATAAGAATCCGTTGTGGAGCTTTTATTTCCTTCTCTTAACCATACAGTTAAAAATATTTGAGCTATTTTGTACATTTCTATTTGCATTCTTAATATGTAAATGTCTGAAAGTCACGTCCCAAAGCTATTAGCAGTTTTAAAGTCTAATGCTAGCCGGAAAATGAGAGAATTTATTTCTAAAAATTACTTAAATCGAAAAGTCGTGGTGAGAATTCGAAACCTTTCAGGGTTGTCAAATTAGGATTCTTTGTTTGCTCTGTGTTTTCTTATTACGCAACGAATGAATTCCAGTTTTATTCAAATAGATAAATAAATAAATATTATTATTTTAGTCAATAAATATTATTATTGAGGTAAATAGGCAGCAATTGATAATACAAATATGATGAATCTTTTTTTAACATGAAGAAGCTTGTGCGCATACATATATTACCTTTAACCTTTTGCACTCCAATGGTGCCTCTGATTCACCACTCGAGATTATGCATCCTTTTAACGTTTTATTTACTTATTTTTTTAATTATTAAAAACGTCTACATAGTGGTTAAGAGATGTAGATTAATTTTTCAAAGAAATTCGACTTAAAAGAATTATGTACATTCATTTTTCACAGCAATAAACAAATCTTTGTATTAGGTGAATAATTTCACATCTAATAATTTTTCGGAGTGCAAAGGGTTAAGTGAATTAGGTGTAAAAGGTATTGCAAGATATTAAAGCACTTCAAAAAAAGCGAAGATAATTCTGACTTAATATAATTCTAGCAATTTATTGATTTCCTTTTTTCATATCATATCATATATATATAGTTACGAATGTGTAATGTTTTTATAAGTTGATTCCGTGGTAACCACAACCACAAACTGTTTACATCGACCCGCCAGAAACCACACAGAATTACTTGAATGCCCGGATCGTCGCAATAGCAAAATTGGCGAGAATTGTGGTCGAGGCGTAAGGGCCATACCCGGCCAAGGTACAACCCATCTCATAGGAAGTACGTCCCATCATCGACGGGAGGAGACAGACACCCCTCCCTTTTCGTGTACCCCAAATAATGGCGAAAAACAACAGCAATGCTATAAGCTCATCTTCAATTACTAGGAGCCCCTCAATGGGACAATTCCGTGGTAAGAAAAATAATTTTGCAGAGATTTCTGATATATGTCGAATGAATGCATTAACGACCGTTTAAAAACTGACAACAAAATCAGAGATTCCAAAAATTACAAGAATCTTGGCAATAGTAGTATTTTGGCATGAATTGCGTCGATCTTTCTAAAAGCGGCTTTCCTTCATCGCAGGAACTGAGAAAGACCGGAAGACAAAGCGGTTGCCAGTCAGTATTGAATTGATAACCGAGTTCAATTCAAGCGAGTAGTTAGGTGATAGTAGAAGATAATTGATGAGAAGTGGGTTGTAATCTGAATTCGTTCTAGCTAATTCTCTTTGAATACTTTGTGATGTTACAGTTATTTATTACTCACTTGCTTCCAATGTAAATTCTGTTCTAGTAAACTGTGTTTAAAATCTATTGAATGAAATGTTGTAAAATAGTAATAATAAGAAATGAAAAAAAAACTTTAATAGCAAATAAAATGGTACATTAATTTTTTTTTTAATTTTGAAATAATGAAAAAAAAAACTTTTGAACTCTATTTTTTTCTTAAGTTATGGTAGAAAACTGCCAAAATATCTTTATTTTTAATTGATTACATATTTTTAAAAAACATATCCGCGTCTTTAAATGATATCTGTGGAAAATTTGCTTGTTCTTTGTCAAGTGTTCTATCTTCAAGTATTCTCTCTGTCTCTATCTTATACACGCGCGCGTGTATAAGATAGAGACAGAGAATTACAACTATAGATCGCAATATTTGATCAATTTGGTGATGTGTGTTGGCGAAGTAATGAGATCGCTAACAGTTTTTAATACACGCTGAAATGTGTAGTAGTAGAAGTTAAGAAATAAAGATTTGTTCTTAAAGAATGTTGGAGAAAGTTCTCCATTTATCTGGAACAAGCACGACCTTTTTGCGTTTGCCCGTCCAATTTAGTGGGACGTTACTTAAAAGTCGTGGTTTAAAGAAGGGTATCAGACTGGTTCGGAGACGAACGACGATAGTTGGTTGAGATTGTGAAAGCGTTTTCTCTCGTTGACGTATAATCTGCTGTTTACCGAGATTGGCAGATTATTAAATAGAGTTTATTCACTGTTAATTTTTCTAGCTCGTGTGGCGAATATTAAATGCGCTTTTTCATAGACAATAAAGTCAGCATCTTCATATATTCTTGTGTGAAAATTATTTTCGTAACAGTATTTATCTACTCAAGTATCGCGTATGTCATCAGGCCATACTTCAAAACATGTAATATATATAAAAAATTAAGTCAATTTCAACTTAGGTCAACAAAGAAAAAATTTAGATACTTTTTTAAATAATTACAATTAATATAAATATTTATATAAATATGGCAGAATCACAATATCAAGTGACAAAATAGAAATTGAATTTCCTCGCAATTTTCCATTCTCCTTCTTGAATTTCTTTCTCGACATATAGCTTTATCTTAAGGTTACGTAGGTAGAGTGACCAAAAATGGATGACAAAGATTTTAAGGAGAGAAATCGAAATTCCAACAAAAGCTAAAAATTCTTCCATTTGGTTTTTGAAAAAAAAATCCTTCATTCTTATCACTAAGCCATAACTGCTAACTCTCTCTCGAAAATCATTTTGATAAAACGTATGCTTAAAGCAAACATTTCCAAAGGTTATCAAAAAGTTATTGATTTTCGCAAGAATTGAAATCGCATTCTTCACCTTTAAGTGAAAAATAATGAAATCTTTGCATCTTACCGATTGAGCTACTAGCCATTGACTTCATTTTTCATTACAAACTGCTAACACTCTAACTATCAAATATTATGAATGAATATTTGAAAAAACTGTATTAACATCGTGCCATTCACTACTACTTTTTTAAACATTATATAAGGAGAGTGTGAACTAATGGTAGGAATTGAATTAAAAAGTCTATTCTTAATTAGTCCTCGTATTGCCTAAACCCTTTATTGGGCATAATTTCAAAGCATTGAGAAATAAAAACTTTTATGACTATACCATGATAAATTGATGTTGTAAATACTAAAACATGGAAAGTTCGTTCATTTGTCGCTTAATTTATGAAATATGAGTTAATATGCTTACCAGAAATTGTTCAAGGGAAATTAAAAGTCGTAAGCCACTGAGAATTAAGGGGGGGGATACTATCGTTCAATGGTAAATAGGTAGTTGGAACCGGTTTTAAATTGTTTTCTAATTATAAATCAGGGAATTGTTTGGACTTAAAATTCAGTAATGTCTTACATTCAAGTTTGAAGCTCATTTTGTATTTGTTAAGCTGCCTTGGCGGCATTCTACAGGGTATAAAGATAAAACTGTTCCAATCAAATACAATTTTATTAATATCTTAGAAACATCTTGAGTAAAGAAATAAAATAAAAGGTTGTCAATTTTAATATTCAAATAATAGATATGCCAAAAATAAAATATGCAAAATATGCATAAAATCATTAACAGGAAGATTCCGAATTTTAAGTAATTCCAACTGAGTCAACAGTTTTTTTTTTCATTTTTAATTATGAATTCTGAATTTAAATTAAATAAATTCAATAACAAATAATGGTGGTTAAATATTACAACATCTTAGATATAAGAGGCACAGCACAGTGATGTTGCATTTCTGAAAACTTTTACAGGAATTAAAATTTAATGACAAATGCCTCTACGAAAATCCTTATATTATAATCATTGAGTGGTTTATTTTTAGCGGAACATTTTACAATACTTTTTGAACCCTCAAAAGAAAGCTTTTGCAGATGTTGAGACTATATACCACAGAACTATAAAGAATTAAAAACGGGATGTAAAATTGGTTAAACGAAAGCTTCGAAAATTTTTGAAGAACTTAAAATAAGAATTTTGTCTCATTATTTGCTAAAAATATATTAACCCGTGAAAGGATTTTAATGATATTATTCAATTATTTTGCAGAAAAAAGTAAGAAATTAAAATATTAAAATGAAATCTGCTATGCACATTTCAATGTATCATGTCAGAACCAAACGCCACGTGCTCGTGAAATTTAAATTATATTTTCATTAACTTCAGTTGTTTCACTGAATTGTTAATTTTAGTATTGCAAATGATCATAAAAAAAACTTGGTCTCGCATTTATTGGTTTAAAAAATATCACGTTTCCTATTTATTTCCTTTCATATAATCGCACGCTCAAAATGACATTTTTCCAGGTTTTATTTGCTGTAGTAAGTAACTTTTTTTAAAATCAGAGCTTTTGTAAATGCAATCTCAACAAATTATTAAAAGCTGATTTTTTTGAGATGCTAGTGCAGATAATATTTGTTTTATTTTTTGCTTACGGATTTTTGTTGACGCTACAAACCTCATTCCCAAAGCAACATCATGTTCTGACATAATAAGCATAATTTTACGTAAAACTACAAAAAATATATATTATCTTAAAATATTTATTTCCGTAAACTTATGTACTTTATAAAGCAAGTAATCGATTTGTATAGAGTATTGCCTACTTGTCCAGACTGCAAATGTCACAATTACGTCCGTTAAGTCCAAGTCAGACAAATAGTCAATAATTAAAGCGTCTGGACAAACTATTATTATTGCATTGATCATATAATGAACCTAGAGGCATAATATTCGAAGGAACTACATTTTTAGACTTCAATATTCTCAAAGAATCGAATGACGACTTGTTACAATAAATATATACTCGGGGGAATCACTTTAAACTAAAAAGATAATAAAAAGGAAATATAGTTCATTAAGGAAATTAGAATAAACTTTTTAAATCTAAATTAAAATTGAAACAATAGGAATATTATATTTAAAAGCGAAATGTATTCGACAAATATAAATAATGTAAAAAGTCAAAAGTTTCTTCTAAAAGTCATCGTCTACTCACTTTTAATTTTTAAACTTATTATGAAAATAAATAGTTGCGTCAGGAATCGAAAATTAACAAGACCAAGAAAACTAAACAGAATTCATTCTTCAAGAGAGAAGAAAATTTTAAAGCTTTGCACTCCGATGGTGCCTCCGACTCACCATTCAATTTTTCATCATTTTGACGATTTAATTATTTATTTTTCAAACTTAGTTAGTAAAAACGCCTACTTATGATTAATATATGTAGATTAATTTTTCAAAGAAATTCGACTTAGAATTATGTTTATTTTTCATAGCAATAAACAAATCTTTGTATAGGTGAATAATCTTGCATCTAATTGTTTTTCGGGGTGCAATAGGGTTAATAAACTGAAAAGAGGTGGAAAATAATCTCTGTAATAGGAGGTTAGGGTTACTCTGGTTACAAGAAGGAAATGCGAGACAAATATACGATACCTGAATGAAAGTATATTTATCGCTTTTGGCGATTCGAAGATAATAGACCATTTTGATGATTAAAGTTATCGTGAATTTATCTTGAAAAATTTTGTAAATTAAGGAAAAATTGGAATTTCGACAAATAAATTTGAAGAATAAAACTGGGAGATCAGGGACATTAATATAATTCATAGAAATTAAAAATTGATTTAATACTATTAAGCCAGCCTTCAAATACATTGGACATCAAGTTTAATCTAATTATATTAACATCCTGTTTAAAGCAAACTTAGTACTATTTTGTAACGGGCGTCGTAATTTTTTTAAAGTTGGTCAGATGACGAGGACGACATAAGAACTGAAACGCCACTCTCCAAACTTCCACACCATACCAGCGAGACGCAGATTGGCCTCAAAAAAATGAGTGTGCACCTCACTCGCTAACAAGATGGACCAACGGTGAAGCCAAGTGACTAATTTGAAGCCCTTTGGATCCGAAACCAGGACTCTACCGCCAAGACACAGCGACTCTCTTTGAACATCAAGAGGAAACTTTAATCTCGAATGCGATATGTCTTTGATCAGTACGTGTAGTATAACAGCCAAAAAGTATCAATAAGCGTGAAAATAATTTATAATCACAATGTTTTTAATATAAATATGTATTTGTAAACTTATTTAAATGCTATTTTACTTTTCAGTATAAAGTTATGTTAAGAGTTTAAATTTTCTTTACTGGATAAAGAACTTCTTTTTATTCTTTCGTATACGGAGTATAGACAAAGCATAGTAATTATCAAAAGAACTCGCAGGATTTCGGAGTATTTCCATGGTTTAAAATTTTTCCATTAAACAAAAATGGAAACAACCCGATTGTCTGTGACAAAGACATCTCAAAAACGCTTTAAATTAGAAAGTTGAAATTTGATGTACGATCTTCCAACAAAATTTACAGATTTCCACCAAATTTTGAATAATCTGTTCAGAGAAAATTCACCTCTCCAGTTGTTCGAATCTAAATTAATGAAGAAACTGCAGAACGAAGAGAGCTAGATAGAAAACATTCGGTATCCAGATTTAATATTTATACTGCATATATCTATCAAGTGTTGAACCAAATCCGACAAATATTTGATTGTCTGTTGGTCTGCATTTCCAGAAACATACAAAAGCGTTAATTTAAATATAGTGCGATTCAAATCAAAGTATCCCTGTTTGGGACACCATGCCGAGAGAAGAGGTGGACTTAACGCTTTCCTATTTGGAGGATTTACATTTCATCTCATAAACAAACTGACTGGTGTAGTAAAAATAGTTTAAATAAAGGAACTAGATGAAATATGCAGCTACGATCGGTAACCAGTTTAAGGTAACTAACATGAAACTTTATAAAAACAAATTTGAGAATACGAGGTTAAATTAAAATGAAGTTAATACAACACAAACTTGCGTTACTACAGAAATAAGTAAATAGTAACAAACGAAATATAGCAAACAAAGGTTTCACTAATGATTTTCAATGCGCTTACCTAGCTTTAGTGCTAACATGAATCAATGCGGCATGTTCTTATTCTTCAAATCCTCCAGATTTCCTATGTTTCTTCGATAAACTTTATGTTTGAGATAATCCAAAGATAAAAAATCACAAGGGGTTAGGCTAAATGAACGTGAATGTCATCTTGCAAGAAATGCAAGGCTAATCAGGCGATCCTCAGTAAAATTATTTCGCAACAATTAGTTGAATGACTCGTGCCATGTGAGGAAGAATGCCCCAATTTTTGAATATTCTTGTGGTGAGACATTCATGCTGCTGGTGTTTTGGAATGACAAAAGTTTGCAGCACATCCCGATAATGGGTTGCGGTTACGGAACAGGTTGTTGGTCGCTGAAAAATGATTTCCACTAGGGAAAATGCTTCAATCAAAATGGTCACAGTGAAGCCGATCCAAACAATAACACGCGGAGAATTCTAGGTCATTTGTGGTACCTGGTAATTGGTTCAAACTGCAAGAATATTCAATCTTTTGAGACAAGAATCCTGATTTTAAAGAAAGAGCTAATAATGATGGCAAATGTTTATTTTTATTCATCGGTAATTTTAAAATAAGAAATATAAAAACTTTAAATCGAAAAGGAGCTCTAAATCGAAAATAATAATCTCAATAATAAATATATTTTATCAGTTTTATACATCTAAAAATATCATTCGTTTTAAACATAAATAACAAAAGAATTTTAAATTAATCATAAAATAATTAAATATTTTGACGTTCTTAATAATTCATCTATGAATAACTTATTTTTAGAAGTTTCAACAAAGGTGTGCAAACTTCTCCTAAGGCTACGAAGTGCCATTTTCAATTAAAATAAGCAAACAAAATGTTGGACACCCAGCAGTTCTCATTAAGAGGACAAAGTACTTCGATGAGGAGGATTCAGGAAATCGATGAACTCTAATTTAAAATTCCTTATTGAATTCGAAGAAACTGCTATCCTATTAACTCCAATCTTACATAATTTCGAACATGAGGTCATTAGTTTCCCTAAACTTCTCGAAATCACTGCAAGAACTCTTATTTTTCTCCCATTAATCTAAAATCCGATTAGCGTTTTGGAGTTTCCGAACATCAATCTTAATCGTAATCTTTATGAGACATGTGATCATTTAAATAAGCCGAACACGAATTTTCTTGCCCATTTAACATGACGAATTGGATATTGTGAATACATTTTATGTTTATTTTTTAAGGTTCGGTCCATTGATTAAATAACTAAATAACGGAAATTATTCGTTCATAGGAGACTTTGTTCCTTTAAAAGAGGACAAAAATTTTAACTTTTCTCTTGATGGCTGAAAGGATTTTAAAGATTTACAAAATAAAACGAATTAATTGGCATGAGGTTGCTCTAGAAATACAATAAATTTCCAGATAAAATCTTACAAAACTAAGAAGAATGAAAAATTTAAGATGAGAGAAAAGGAAGTTAACATGTTTCAAAAAAAATGATGTTAAAATAGTCAAGGTCCATTAATTTTATTATTATATAAATGTATGCGTTATTATTTATTCGAATCGTTTTTAACACAATCTCAGCAAAATGATGCATGAAATTCATAATGAAAGAGGTCTATATTTTAATTCAATTCAATTGAATTAAATATTAGGAAATTTATTTAAGTCTATTTTATCAATTAATTAATTTAAATCAATTATGTAGGTTTTATTGCGGTTTTATCAGACCGTCAATAAAACATACATATTCAATATATTATTTTTGGAAATCTCAGCTGATAATTCCCAAATTTAAAGTTTTCATAATCTAAAACTAAAAGAAGCTAAAAATGAAATTTGAAGGATTTTTACTAAAAATTCAATTTGATGACACGCTTTTGAGGATCAGCTGTATTATTATGCTTAGTTAAGGGGAACGCCTTTGTTGAAAATGGTATTTTTCGAACATGCAAGAAAAAATCTTTTAATTCAAACTTTTTTCTTTTCTTTTTGAGTCATTTAAAAGCAGAGATATAGCTAAACAAAAAAAATGCTGCTTGTTCCTAATCAAATGCATCAGTCAATATCCTAAAAGTGGGTTTGCACTCATCCTGTTACAAAATTTCATTGCCACGCATGTGCAGAAGAAAGATTATGCATTTGTTGAGAGAGCGGACAATTAGATGTTTTTGTCACTACGGGACAAGCACTTGCCACTGTACGCTGTTTGCACATGAATGATCTTGCTGAATGGTTTGTAGCTGGCTGAGTTTAAACCTACCTAAATGAGCTTCAAAATGCAGTTTTAATTTATTTGTTCGCATCTTTATTAATTTTAATTCCTAAATATTACCTAAATATTTTTATAATATTGCTAGTGCACTGCCATAACTTTTTAATCATATTTTCTGCACTTAAGGCTATAAAATTGGGGACATTTTCACTTTCTCAAGCATTTGTTCACATTGTATTTTTCATTTCGTTTTCATGGGAATTTCCTTTTGAAAACTTTTTAAAAAGTCTACTTACTGACTAGAATGAAAAAAAGCACATTTAAAATAATTTCACCATAAAATTACAAAACTATGATGTAACTACTACAATTCGTAGCAATATTCATAACTTTAAATTTATGCCATCTGGAGTCATTGCAGCTTTTTGTCACTGCTGTTCAAGGCATTGGGTGCTTTAGACATGCACACTGTACAACATTAGCCAACGGCTACTGCAAATATCACAGAAAAGGAGAAAATATTTACTGCAAAAGAAATTGGACTTACTCAAAATGCATAGTGGCCATAAAATAATTTTCCTTGGTTGTCAGCATCTGCAGCTAAAGCGAATGAATTTATATGTCTTATACAGACTGTGAAAGCTATGGGAAGATAAATTCCGGAGTAAAAAAGTAGAAACAAAAGTTGTCGATAGTTGATATACTGGCGCTTTGGAATTACAGTTATGAATAAATTCATAAAACTCACAGAAAGTAATCTTTTATTCATCAGCAATAAGGTTCCTCAAACACCGTACAATATTTTAAATTTGTTGACCTTCTCTGTGTACAACATACTGTCAGTTTAAATATTCGCCATGCTGTCAGTTTCGAAGCTCATAATGTTCTGTTTCAAGACATGCAGTATATACTTATATATTTCAGTCATCCATCCCCAGCCAAAATTCCTTTGAGATGATGTCTCCTTTGAAAGGGGAAACCAATGCGTCTGGAAATATCGACAGATCATTCAATAAGCACCAAAATGCTGTCGTAAAAGACTTAGTACTGAATAATGAACATTTGGCCTTTTTTCCATCTTGCATAAAAATTATTGAATCCAAGCTTTGTCTCGGCTCCAGTTGCGGAATTTTAAAAGTTGTCAGCATTTACCCATATTTGTACAGGTAAGGGAATCTGTTTGTGTGAGATCCTCAAAAAAGCACGGTAAATAATCTGTCGCGTACGCGAGCGAAATTGGATGGAACTCGACTCCGGAGTTTCCTATCCTAAAAAGAACAACTTCAACTACTACTTTGTACAAACCGTGATGCCATTTTGTGTTCGTTATAGAAATTCGGGCTTTCAGTTTTCAACCAATAAAAGTATATTTGAAGTTATTAAAATATTGTTTTCCCTTATTTTAAACGTGTTCACTTATGATGAAAGATCATGTCTTATTTTACGAGTTCAATAAATCTGAAGATGCAGCGTTTTAGTAATTTGAAGTTTTGTTTTTGTAGTACTGAATGCTGGTACAACATAATCCATCTCGATATGTAAATTTTGTCTTTCGTACGTGACAAGGACAATATTTTCCCAATTGTCAAACTTTGATACGAAATTTTTTATGCGGAATTTGTCTTTCCATGTCTTCCGCAGTCTGCATATGAAATTTGGTTTCATTTTGTTCATTCTTATTCGCTGTAGATGCTGCCACACAGGATAAGTTATTTTATAATCACACTATTTGATATATTAACCCCTTAACAGGTTTGCCCATATGCCGTACGTGCATCGATTTATTGAATTTTGATAGCTGTAAGCTAAAAATAAACCACTCATAATGATTATAATTTCATATGAAAATTACGTCGAATACGTAAAGAAGTATTCATTGGATTTCCATTTGAAACAAAATAAGAAAATATTCCTAAAATAGAAGGTGTCATCTTATTAGCCAGTAAAGAAAAAGTAGTTAAAGACAATGTACATGAAACTCAGTGAACAAAAATTCTTAAAAAAATATCTACCAAAGAAAGAAGTAATGAATGGATTAGCAAGCATCAAATTCGCTTATATAAAAATTCTTCTTCGTAATCAAGTCTAAAAGCTGGAAATTTCCAATCCTGGGGATGAAAATCTAAACGCCAACTCACCACAGCGCAACAGATGTCGCTGAATACTTTAATGGCTTTTACTCTGAAATATAATCTAAAAACAGCATTTCCTCGATTTATTTTTCAGTTTAATGAAGGTGGGGTAGGTAAATTGGCTATACTAAAGAAATTTCTAGAGAACATTAACAGTTTCAAGCAAGGAGGTCTAGAATATTTGGATAATGAACGTATTTGCAATTCAAAAAGGCACTCATCACCACCTTAAAAAATCCAGAGAAAGAAAATGCGATCTGAGCTGAAGAAAAAAATATTCAATGTAAGAAGAAAACCAGGTTAACTTGTTAGAGAATGAAATTTTAGACTATTTTCTAAAGGGAAAATACTTTTTTTACCGTAACTACAAACTTTAATAGCTCTATTCTCTAAGCAATTTTTTATAAATTATCAAAACCGAACAGAATATCTCCAACATTAATTAAATTTTTTTAATTAAATTTTCGAGGAATGCTTTGTAAATTATTTTTAATAAATTGAACTAATAATTTTATGCACATTGCATGCTTTTTAGAGCCTTTTCTATTAGAAAATAAGTGGAAAATCTGGAATAACATCAACATTGTAACATATAAACCTTTGTAATATTTTTACATTTTAATCCATTTTTTAGACTTTAATTTATTTTGAAGATAACTACATTAAGAGTGCAAATTATGATTATACTATTAGAATTTTTGAATGAGAGTACGCTGCTTTAGTTAAATTTTGTTCAAATTTAAAATCCTAGAAATTCCACTAAAGTTTTTAAATAAAAAAAAATATAAATATAGGATGTATATAAAAATAAAGGAATTTGTTTTTCAGATAAATATTTTTATAAACTATTTAATTAGAAAACACTAAATAAAATAAAACTTTAGAAGCGTTTTCGAGAAAAAATGGCTTTGAACGTAATAATCATCTTAAATAGTCACATTTTATTCAGAGAAAAATGCAATTTTACACGCACACAAAGAAAGAAAAACGTTTTTCATTACCATCTATAAAAATAAGTATATACAAATTTCACTTAAAAGTATATGTAGTATAGCCACTATGAAAGCAGGTGTATTGAAGACCTTCGGTTCGAGTCGTTTATTTTACATCCTTTTTATTTTACCTGTTTGTTTATATTTAATATATTATTTTCTATGCAAGTGTCTTTCTTGAAAAACGCGATTTTACACACACAAAAAAAAACTATTTGAGCCTTTTTCTATCTGCTCCATGCTAACTATGTCATTTCGGACCCGTTTTCATTATGCTAAACGCTTACACAACCTGAGTATAGATTCAAAAATATAAATAATGATATATAAACTGTAAAATGATTACTGAAATATATCAGGTTTTTTGTTTCATGATCAGATAACATGTTAATCTAAATGATTAACATGTTATCTGATCATTAATGATTTTTTTATTTAAATGGCCAGTTAATATGTAGTGATAAGATGGAAAATATGTTGCTGTTGTTACTAATGGCACTTGCCATGAACAAGCCCAATGATTCAGCAGCTGGTTTAAGCCGAAAGTAGCGTCTCTTGTTTTAGAAGTAACGCCAACTGGGGCCAAAAGTACGACTTAAGCTACACACTCCTCACATTCGCTTGGCCAGCCCCTTTTTACAGGGAGGGGGACTCGCAGACAGAACACAGGACAACCATACCGTAACCGAGACTCCAATCCATGACACCCAGTACACGAGGAAGACGCTCTACCACTGTGTCCTGACGCCGGCAAGATGGAAAATATTCATATTTAATCAGTAAGTGATGCATATCTAATTATTTTGCCCGAAAAAACACGATTTTACAAAAAATGTCAAGCGAAGTTCGGTCTTTCATATAGTTGGCATTTAAGTTCCATAATAAATTTAAAGAAGTTTGAAATCATGAATCTTTTTCCGTATTCTCAAAAATATGGAAACCCGTATTGCCATTTATGTGCAACTAGGTCACTCATAAATATCTACTTATTAACTTAAGTTATCACTGTTCATAGAAAAGAGATAGACTCACAAAAAGTCATTATTTAATATCGAAGTACATAATGACATTATTTTTCCAAAAAAACTAATTTGCGCTTGTTATTTACATCATTCAAGCGCACCTGCTATTAGTTATCAAAAATTGAAACACTCTACTTGATTTCGGGATAGCCTGGTTGATAGGGTGTTAGATCCGCTCTCTTTGGGTTCGTGTTCCAGCTCCGCCAGCCGACTACCCGTAAACAAGGTGACTGGTGTGCGTGTGAATCTATAGAAGCCACGAAGTTCTATAAGTCAAGATAATATCCCTGAAAGTACTGGACCAGAGATAATAGTTCTCTGAATGACGGCCTATGAATGAAGTCCACCCATGGAAAGGACTCTCATTAATAGCTAAAAGGTACTCTTGGGCCTAGACGGCGCTACTAAAAAGAGAGAAGCTAAAAATCGATTTAAATGACTTACTTTTTCAGAAGGCTTGTTTATACTAAGTGTAGCAACAAGGATTCTGTTCAAATTTTAAACTTAATGTTTTACAATAAAATCTACGTTGCTAAAAGGCCATATTAACTACATTGATTATATTATCCACCAGTATATTTCATAGAGAGAAAAGATTGTAGTAACTAAAATATTTAGTAATGATATTTCAATATCCTCTCTAAAAACTTATTTTTTGAGACTAAATTATTCTGTGAACACGATAATTCTAAATTGCAGCGAACTAGACGGATGAAAATAAGTATATAATAATTGAGTCCTATATTAAATAATTATATTTTTATATTTAGTTATTATAATGAAATTATATTTCTTTACTGATGATATTTGATACTGCTTGATTCAACTCAAGAATTCTAACACAAATATATGTGAATAAAGGACCAATCCCTATATTTAAAAAAAGAAAAAAAAGGAAGAAACGTCCTTAGTTACTTATATAGGAACGCTTGCCTGAAGTAGTATTTAGGCCTATTACATATTGATAAATAAAATATTTTATATACATTCAAAAAGCAAGGTTCGTAATGGAAACACTCTTTAAAATGATGAATGATAACATTTGAACTGATGTTGACTGCTCTTTAAATTGATGAATGAAGTTAAATTCGGAGAATAAAGAATTCAAATCGATCATTTTCTCTAAATCATACATATTGCGTTAAAGTTCCATTTCTTGAGTAAAGACAAGCATATTTTTATTTTCAGTTGCATTCTAGTGACAAGATTAGTAAAATAAAATCAAGTTAACAGGTAGGGTACTTTTTCGTTTTCGAGGACAGTAAAAAATAACCAAACTGTTGATGATTTTTTAATATTTTTTTGTAGTGATTTAGCGAAAATAATTTAACTGTCACCAACGGCTCTCGGGATGTAGTGCAGCACTTTTCCGAGAACAGTAAAAAACCGACTAATGTTCACGATTTGGAAAAATAATTTAAATGCCACAAACGGCTCTCGGAAATATAATGGTTCTTTTCAATTTCCAATGGCAGGAAAAATAATCCAACAGTTGCGATTTTTTACGATTTTTGTTGTTGTTGTTGTTGGAAATTCGGTAAAAATAATTTAATTGTCGCCAACTGCCCTGAGAAAGGGAAAAGTACAACAGAATATTTAAGCATAGTACACACAAAATATGTTTGAAAGCAGATGTCCATGCATACACCATTATTTTCGTTTTTTAAAAATATTTATCATGGTCTACATCCCCACGCTTTCTTCAGCAGAACAAAAAATGTGGAATTAAAGCGGCATTTGTTAACAATTTAGCAATTCTAAGTTCATGAATAATTTTTCATAAGAGTTAAGAAACCCGAAGAAATTTAACAACCAATATCGGGGTTTTTTTTTCTCCTCCTTTTGAAAAGTTGTTAAATTGAATTTCATTTCACTTTTCACGAGCTTTGGAACGCTTACGGTCATCGTTATTTTCTCTTCGATTTCTGTCTTCTTATAAATCAGCCTTTTCGAAATCGGTAGTTCTGTTTGTAACTGAAACCGTCGAAGTTTCCTCATGTGTGGAAGACAGGAGTATGAGGAATGCCATTAGGAAAGGGGAAGAATTTGTATTTCTCTTTTAGCGAGAGTTAAATTTTGTAAAGCCCCGAAGATCAAAGGCATAATTCGTGATCAGTGAAAGCGTTTAAGGCGCTTCATTGGAAACTGAACGTTAAGGCTCTTTCATTTTTGAAATCGGACTTTAAAAGTGAAAGAGCAAAAGAGCTCGAATTTGTTTGTGTGTCTTAACTCAGTGATTAAATAAATAAACAAATATAAAACAAAATTTGAGTAGCAAGGGTGGCAACGGAGAATGAGATAAAACTGCTATATATGGAGCCTTAAATGAATTTTATGGATCTCTACTAACAACAAAAGTGTGTGTTATATATTTGCTAATACTTTTACTGAGTATATCTGCGTGCAAACAAATTTATAATAAATGTACTTTAAGAATGTGAATGCGTGGATTTTTTTTTTTTCGTTTTAAATGAAAAATCAAATCTTAATTTTCCTTATTGCTTTATTCTAAATTTATTTTAACTGTGGAATTTTAGAGTGTTTGGATCTGTCTCTCATATATTTACTATGCTTATTTTCGTATACTTTAATAGCAGGTAAAAACATGATGCTGTATTGGTTTCAGGTTTTTGTAGCGATAAAATTAATGGCGGAGAATTGGCGATTTATGGCTTTTGAGACTTCAATTTTTAGTTTTTAGGGTTATTAGAAAATAATAAAGATTTGGCGAATTATAACCAACAAGTGAATGTCTGCCAAGTACCCGATTCTCTCCTCCAATAAAAGACAGAGTCGTAAGAAGTTATTTCCTGAAGGAATGCATCTTTTTTTAACTATCCAATTTTCCTAGCTAGCAAAGAACGTTTTGAAATGGAAATTGTGAGATGGAATAAAATAATCAATTCTCTTCTAAATATCGAAGTATGTGTAATATGATTGCCACGTGATTGTTTGAAACCGGTTTAAACAGGCTAATGACTTAAAATAAGCAGCGGTTTTAAAAAATAATGATGTTCTCATTTGATAACATATAATTTGCTATAGTATATTAAATTGATTTTTAACTGATTTTTAATATTCTTATTTGGATATTCTAGTTGTAAATTTTAATTTAAATGTCAAACCATTTTTTTACTCTCGTGTACGAACTACAGAAAAAGTAATGTAATCGACAAAAAATTCAAATTCATGATTTCGACAAATATTTACGAATCAGACCACTCTGAACTCGAAAAACACATTTTTGGAAAATGTCTGTTTATCCGTCTGTGACAAAAATAATTCAAAATTGCATTCAACGGAATGGATTCAATTTATTATGCGGTATTTTCATCAAATTCGTAGTTTCGTTTCAAATGTTGAGCAAATTGCATTTACGGAAACTTTGTCTGCTCGGCTATTCAAAATTAAACATTGTGCTTTTTAGTTAACACGATAACTAAGACGCGGAAAGATCTAGATAGATAAGATTTGGTACATAGATTCAACATCTATTGTGCGGAAACTTGTCAAATTTTGAGCCAATCTATTAAAGTATTAGCAATCTGTCTTTCTAATTTTTTCGAAAAAAGTAAAGGTGATCATTCAAAAACTCAATAATTTTAATATATGAAATTTGTGTGAGATTTTGTACTTATATTTTGCACTTTGCAGTTCAGTCCGAATTTTTGTTTTAATTGTTTGGAAAATACGAGTCTGAAAATAAACTTGGATTTTGGGATACTATTAAAGGCATGCATGGCAGGGATTAATCGTCAAATGCCTCGCCGCGATAGACTCAGGAAATATGCTTAGTTTTCACCAAAAGTTAATATTTCTTAACTACTCTATACCAAAGCCATGCGAGACGGTTTCTGACATTATAATCATAGTATATTAGAGATTCTGTGACAATATTCAGGTGAGGTCATTGTCGCTGGTTTTATTTATTATATTTTAATTTCATGATGTAATAGTTGCAGTACACCTTCTAAACTATACAGTCATAAGGAAATGATTCATTACTAAGCATTAAATGCGCTTGATTTCCAAACGATAATAATATGAATGATTTTAAAATCACATTTATTATTAAGATTAAAATTCTAAATTAACATTTAGATCTGTAAACTCAACTGGGAGTAGGTATGAAGTAAGCATTAGAATTTTCCAATTTCCAAACGAAATTAGTCGGCTTTATAATCAGGTTCATATAGCATGGCATATTGCAGCATTCGTACATGGAATAATCTATCTTAAGATCGCAGAAATTCATATAACTGTGCAATAAGATTGTATGAAGAGGAACTAATATTGATACATGGGAGATTATCAACAAAATCATTGTATTTAAACATATAATATAACTAGTTATAATTCAAAGAAAAAATTTATAGAAAGTTAAGGCAGAGAGGGAAATGATATATATCAGGAATCTAATATTTATTCTGGAAAATATATTATTCGATATTTACAAAAAATAATATGATAACAATTATATATTTTTAAAAAGTTTCACTTCTTAATTTTTAACTAACTTCATCCCATGAAATAAACTAAAAAATAGCATGAGTTTGTAATTTGTTTTTTTAAAGGAAAGATGTTTTTGGATGTAGTTAAACAATGAAAAAAGAAAGAAAGGGGCGTCCTGAACTTACCCCCGATGAAACCCTGCAAAGAAAAAGAAAGGAAAGGAAAGAGCAAACAAAGGCCGGTAGCTAAAGAAAGAATTCGATTGCAATAACAAAAACGCAGTGAACTTAATACCATAAAATCTTCAATCACCAAACACGAATGGTGAATATTTTAAATTAAAAACTCATCGAATTGAATTACAATAGAATCTAAAAACTTTTTATAGAAATATTTTATTTTTGAACTATACTTTTTTTAAATAATTCAAACTAAATAAAGAATTGGTATTTAGAATAATATTCAAAATGACAAAAATATAAACAAGTCAGCGGGTTGAGACTCGAAATAAAGACAAGGAAAAACCAAAAATAACTCTGTCGCTCCACCCACGAAGCCATACTATGTTACGAGAGCAGTCCCAGGGTATCTGTTTCCTAATACAATGATAAAATTTCTTTCGAATTTATTTGCTGGAATGATTGAGCAGTCACTTCCGGTATCTATTAGAAAATGTAGCCTTGAATGTTTATCCGAGATAAATAAGCGTCGTTGATGCGATGACTCAGAGGGCAAAAGGTCCGTCGCCGCTATTCCTGCCCGCCCACGTTTTCCGAAAAGGAACATGGCTGAACACATTTGCGAGCGTTATTATTAAAAGTTTTATGATATCAACAAAAATCATTCGATTGAGAGGAACTACGTTGACGAAGACGAAAGTCAGATCGTCTACGGGAATGACTTCTAGGTCTGCGATTGGCGCTTCTTGATTTACGTAAGGAAGCAACTTCTTTTCGAAGTGCTTTAGTTTCTTCCAGGTCTGACTGAGAGGTTGTTTTCACATTAGAACAGGAATAAGAGCTGGAAATTTTGCTTACCTCGGGTGGAGTAACTTCCATGATTCTATCTGCAATTTCCGCAGCCTTTGTGGAATTTAGAGGACTAATAGCTAGTAGGATGGACTGGACATTTTGGGGTAATTGTTGTAGAGATAACTCCAGAAGAAGTGTATCCGAAATTTGATGATTTTCGGCACGTCTTCGCATTACACGGAGTAATTCAGTCGGCTTTCGGTCACCTAACTGTTCGCCGGTAAGAAGACAACGAATTTCTTGGGATTTCGATTCACCGCATCTTTTTATAATTTCCTCTCTCAACTGCTTGTAAGGATCGTCTTTGCCTGGAGAAATAATGATATCACGAACGATAGTAACTGCTTCCGGTGAAAGGCTGGCTACACAATAGTTATACATGGTTGCACTGGCAGTTATCGGTTTCGGAACTGCAAACTGAAATGTTGCCTCTGCCATTATGAACCAAAGTTGAGGATCTCCAAAATTAAATGGAGGCATCTTCACGGCTGAGCTTTCTTCCATATTGAAAACTATAAATCCAAAACAATTCAGAACAGCAACAGCGGGCGTTTTAAGATTTAAGTTCGGTCGTCCGGGTCATCATATAAGGATAGGAGTGATCATGTTGGTGTAGAAATAGAAGGTTGATGATTAGGGGCTCCAATCACTGAACATCCTTATAAAAATAATCTTAAATCATCCGGTATTAAACACAACAGTATAAATTTATCCTACGAACTGAGCCTAGATACGTGCCGACGATCAGAAGAAAGAGAAGGGAATGTTGAATCTGATTGGATATTTATATCGGGTTTTATTCTGTTTTGCTTTACGATTAAGATTACGATGCGCGAGAATAGTTTCTGGTTACGTCGCACTAGACCAGGATCAGTTAAATAGATACAATTATTTGTATTCAATATAAGTTTTTAGTATAATGAAAACATGGTTTAAAACCATAATGGCAGGAAAGGTCGACCTTCTGTGCATATGCAAGAACTTGACAATTAAAATTACAAATAAATCTATAAATTTTTTTCACGAAATGTTTTATTTTTTATTATATTTTTTGAATAATACAGTAAATAAAGAATTAGTATTTAAAATAATATTATAAATAAAAAAACAAAAAAGCATACCGAACAATTAAGCAGTTTTAAGACTCGAACTGGCCTGCATATAATCATCAACTCAGACACTCGTTCTTTCCACCAAATTTCATCTGAGGAGGTGTGAAATCATTGATCCATCAACCAACAATTTTAAAACCATCAAAATAAAGTTTTTAATATCATGAAAACCTCGTCTAAAACCGCGATGCTAAGAAACAGCCCGTCTTCTGACCAAGTCCATGAACCAAACAATTAAAATTACAAATAAATCAATTAATTTATTTAACTAAAAGCTTATTTTTAAATTATATTTTTATATAAATCAGAGAAAATATAGAATTAGTATTTAAAATAATATTCAAAACAAAAAAAGAAAATATATATAGAACAGTTAAGAAGTTTTGAGATTCGAACTGACGACCAACAAAAATGAAAAATATCAGTCTGCCGCTATATCCAACATGCTATCTTTCATATGGGACGCTGAGGAATCTTTGACTCTTCAACCGACCATAAAATAAAGTTTATAATATTATAAAATCATTGTCTTAAACCACAATGCTAAGAAATTTTCCGTCTTTTACGCATGTGTCTGAACTTGACAATTGAAATTACAAATAAATCTATAAATGTTTTCCCCTAAAAGCTAATTTTTTAATTATAATTTTTGAATAATTCAGATTAACCCTCTGAATGCCAGGCGAGCGGTTTCGGGCGTTTTGGAAATTTACCCCAAACCTCCAAGTCAGTCGGTTTGGCGCGTTTACTTGCGTTTTAAGGGAGATAGGATTTAAAAGCTGCTGCTGTGTTAAGCACTGCAGGAGATTGTTTTATCTCTGGCGAGCGCGACTTTTTTGCAGGTTCCACTGTGCCTTAAGGCGGTAGAGGTGGGGAGGGAATCACAAAATAGGTTGTTTACAAATATGTTGTGTTTTGAAAGGACTTTAAGTTTCTATTTCCACTTGTTGCTCTCTCAAAATTGGTAAGATTTTATGGCTACTTATAAAGAAGTTTACCACAGATGTTCTCTGTTAACGATGAATGATATGTAAGCATACCGAAACGTATTTTTTTTTCTTCGGATAAACATTATATCTCGTTTAAAATATTAATACTACTATAAAGGACAACTATTGTAGTGACTTTATGGCCTATTTACATAGTAACTTTCTCAGAAAACGGGTAGCGGCTCTTGTTACTGTGGAGGGCAATCGTTTTATATTTCTAGCTTCTTAATTTATCATCAAAAGGCCGTCAGAAGTTTAAATGCCCGAGAAAACGACGTCTTTCAAACAGCATTACCCCCCCCCCAAAAAAAAATTGGAATTTTTCTTTTTCCCTTCTTCTTAGAGTGAGATAAGCTATATAAATGGTGCGTTCCTTGCACGATTGCCATTCTGCAAATTTTTCTTCATTTGTGAATTCCTACTCTTTATTATACAAATTGTGAATCGTTTTTTATCAGGGTAATTTTTAATTAAAACAACTTTATTTTTTTAATGAAAACAATTTTACTTGCTACTGATGAAGTGACATTGATCTGTTAAACGAAGATGATGGTTGCCCAAAAAATAATGTTTTAGCTGTTTTGATGTTTTACATTTTCTCGAATTTCATTTATTTTTCTTGCTTTATAGTAAAATGAAATTTTAAAACCATCCCATCTATTTCTTGCTTTATTTTGATGTAACAAAAAATTAAGCAGTAACATATGTCATTCCATCTACTACTGAGAAACGATTGTTTTAATGACATTTTAACAGTTTTATGAAAAATAAGGATTTTTTTTGTGTAAATATTTGTTCTAATTTTTATTTCAATAATTGATAAGTGATTTATTAAAAATTTGTGCGTGATACACTCATGCGTAATATTATGGAAACTTAATATGGAACGTTCTTCTAAAATTCACTTTATTTCATTGTAATTAGATCTTGTCTTAACAATACTAAAGAAAACTTAAATAACATTTTAAAATCCGAAATTATGCTGTGACTGTGACAGACTTATTACTTCGGGCCCCAGGAAGTAACGGCCCCTAAGCTTGGACGAGTCCATATGGTACAGGACACACTGAGAAAGTCTGGATATTAAAGGGAGTGCCTCTTTAAAAGGGTTTCGAGGTTAAAGAGTTAAATATATAATTAATTTTTAAAATAACATTCAAAATATAAAAAATAATAAATATAAGGCAGATTTTAGCAGTTTTCCGATTCGAACTGACAACAAGCAAAAAATCGAATCCTAACACTGCCGCTCTATCCACCAGACCACCGTTCATCTGCGAAACTGAGGAATCTTTGCATCTTAAATCGACCATAAAATTAAAAGTTTTAATATTATAAAATCATGGTTTAAAACAACAAGGCTAAGAAAAAGCCCGTATTCTGCGCATGGGCCACAACTTGACAATTGAAATTACAAAGA
>JAOUZG010027140.1:2551439-2586360 GCA_026289955.1 Argiope argentata | reverse complement strand
ACCGAAATATTTGTCTGATCATACTACGTTGCATTTAAAATAAAGGTACTCCCTATTAATAAACTAACATCTGGAGAGGACAATATGTCAGGCACACTACTTGGTCACCAAAGGGTCTAGTGATGATCTCGTGCCCGCTTTACAACGGAAAGAGGGGGGAGGGGTGTGGCAGTAGCTTTTGAGAGTATGGACTTCTGAGCACACGAGGATAAAAGTCTGACTTCTAAGCCATGTGAAGATGGCACATACTTATCACAATTGCTTACACAGCTCCTTATTACAGGGGGCGCATTCTCACACCTCACAGATAGAACACAGAAGAACAACCATGCACTGGCCGGGACTCCTTGATGACGAAGAAGGTGCTCTTCCTCTGAGTCATGACGCCGGCAAGAAGCTAGTATATTTAATGGAATTTTACCGATGAGTATACGTTTAAGAAAAGCTACAAATACAGCTCAAAATAATTTCGCCTTTTTACTTGCGAGTATACGAAACATCAAGTCTTTTTTTTTAATTCGAACTTGAGATTTTGAGAAATCGTAACGTTTTCAAACATGTCTATTTCGAGAAACATGTTTTTGAAACTGTTTCTCCGTGCTTAAGAACTCGAATAAAGGTAGAGCTAAAGAGATAAAATTTGGTATACAGCCTTTATACCAAGATCGTAAATTCCTTCCAAATTTTGAGCAAATTCCACCCAGAAGTTTATTTATATGGCTGTTTGAATTTATTTTAAAACGATATAAAATGAAGATATTTGGACCAATAAAATTCGCAACACAATTTTATCATCCATAGCATATATATTTGTGAACTTTTGAGCCAATTGTTAGTAATTCAACTCTCATCATCTACTCTAGAAACATTAATTGATAATTAAGTATTATTATTATTCGTATTTATTTCAAATAAATATCTCTATTTATTGTTGTTGTGGATTATAATTTATGAAGTAGAAGCAGACTATTTATTTTTTTAGGAATTTTAACTAAGATATGAGTTTAGAGTATGGCTATTGGCAACGAAAAACAGTTTATCCCACCCCCTCCCCCGAGTTCGTTCATGTACTCCTTAGCTGAGTAATGGAAAAAACGGTTTTATAACGCCATAAAATGGCTAGAGTATTTGTTCAAAGAGTTTTCATTTATTTAACGAGTTCGTCTGCTTCGAAAAATGCTTATATATTTGCTATAAATAAACTGTATATTTGTACATAATCAGAGCTACATCATTTATATGAAGATATTTCACTTCCGACTCGAAAATTGGCACAGCGCCAAACACATAAATAATTAGTACTTGTTCATAATGCCAATTACAACAAAGGATTGATCACCTATCAATCTGTGCTTTCGATAACCTGTAAACCTGGTTATTTAAAACCACAACGAAATATATAAATCTTTCTTAGATTGTGTGGCTATAATTGCAATTCAGAGTCAAATTTCGATATCATTTGATCGGAAAAAATCGTGGCTAAAATAAATTCCATTTTCGGATCCTTTAACTGCGTGCCAGAGATACATCACCAAAACACTCGCCAAGAATCACACGACAGATACAGTCAAGATGGTAAATTCGAGGCATAGGTTAAGATTTTGCAGCTATTGTACGCAAATATTATGTAAAGCTTTTTCTGTGATTAAATATATATCAGAGATTGTACGAGGGAGTTTGGGGGAAACCACTCCCACCGGTTTGTAGCATTTTCAAAAGCAGAATTTGTAGAAACAGATAAAGGAAGGCAGTATGCCATTAATATGATAAACGGGGAGAGGGAGAACGTGATGGAATTCTATTATCATATTAGATTTTATTCGAATAGCATTTTTTTAAAACTGACTAAGATACATTAAATTTTTCCTAATCCAATCTCCATAGAGACTGTCCCGTAAATTTGCGATTGTGAATATTCAAATTCGCTATAATATTTAAAGATATATTTTTATAAATATTCTTAATTTAAATAATACATTTTTTTTATTTTTAATTATGTATTGATTTTAGCCTAAAACTTAGGGATGGAGCATTTTCCGATTCTGTAAGTTTTGAATCGATTGGAAATTTGCGCTGAACAAACTAGAAAGCATATTAATATCGGAACGTCATCCAATTCTTCACTTTCTTCCAGCTTTGAAGTTTCAAGCTCATCAGAAAGTTTGCCTTTGAGGCGTCGTGACTTAAAAAATACATTTTTAGAGTATCTACTTGGAAACATAACTTAAAATGCTTTGGGCATGATGATGAGATTTGGTAAGTGAGACCTGCAAATCCTAAAATCTTCCCTCTTGAATTGAATAGTATTTCGTTTTAAGTTCTGTTACAGAATTCCGCGAGCGGCAATAATAATTGTTGATTTACCAACCAATGTGAAATTTTATAGATGAAAATCGAGCAAGTTACAAATAAAATAAGCTGTAATACATTGAAAATACTTTTGGTTCATTAATAATTTCAAATTATATGACAAAAGTTCTACCTGATACTGTTACTTTTATAAAAAGCACTTGCATATATTAACTTTCCATTCAATACCGATTAAAACCTTACGTCCAGGAAGCAACCCTATGTTCAATTAAACCCCACTTAGAGCCATTTGTGGGATTTCTTAAATAATTTAGAGAAAATATTTCTTGTTAAGTTGATTCCATTTTAAGCAATTCGTATAACTGTGTACAACCCATTTTACAACTTTAAACTGCCATTAACGCAATAATTATCTTTGGAAAATAAAAAGCAGCCCTGATATACAGAACTTCGTCTGTAGTCTCCGCACCAAATTCTTAGATATCAATAAAGAACTAAACGAAATCCATCCAGATGAAGCTTGGCTATCCGATTGACTTAGTAAAAGCTAATACGATAATTACAAAATAAAGGGAGCAACATCTATAATATTTGGTAAAGATTTATGGCGTAAATTGTAGATGTGTATCAAATTTGGAATTATATCAATCAAGAGGTAACAAATCTACCGATCTATAACTTTCCTATGAATATAAGCGCGATAATCCAAAAATCCAACGACTTAAATAGGCGAGATTTATCATGGGTTTTTGTAACCAACTTAGCGACACTAATTTTCCTACAATTTTCCTTTTCAATCGGGCAAGGGGGGGGGGGCAAAAATAGAAATAAGATATTCCGGTGCTTGTGTAATAACAGCAACTTAGGTATTAGGCGCTTTTGTATTAATTGTTCGGTTACTGCGTAATGTTAACAAATTTTGAACAATGTGTCAGACAAATGAAATATCCCAAAATACTTTGGTGTGGTTAAAATTTTAAAGCGTACAAAATTTACTTCTGATTAACAAATAATTGCAGTTCTATAAATATTGAAATATAATTTATCACCCAGGGAAATATCATACCTTTAAATAAATTACAGAATGGTAAATTTACTGTAGTCGCAAGATTTGATCTATTTAACAAATATCACGGTATTTGCGTTATTTTTTTTAAATAATAAATCGTTACAAAAAATAATTTTTACTTTGGCTTATTTCGCTTTAAAAAAATTCATTATTTACTTCTATTTTACAATTTCTTTAAATAAGGCTTTTAAATAAGGTTGAAGCTATCAAGAAAAATCATTCTAAAACGGGACTTAACGTATGTTAACGTATTCATGAACGATTAGTGTTCCAAAACAGTAAGCTAAGTGGCCATCCACGATTTATATGCAAATGCCCCAGCAATGAAATTCGCATTACCGGTAAAAAGTTGTTCAAAAATCTCTGAAAATTTCTATATCCTTCTTCCCACCAAATGAATTTTTACAGATATTGATCAGAAACTATATAAATTATTTTATAATAATAGTATTATAAAATATCTTCAGGAATAAGATTGCATTTCCAAGGGTAAAAAAGAATCTGTAAGCTTATTAGATCTAGTTAACTTGATTAGATTTGATTAATTAAAACATTTCATTGTGACGCGAGATAGAGAAATAAATCTAGAATTTTTTTCCCCATCGAAAAATTTGGCGACAAGATTATACAATCCAACAGTTTGCTTTGAATAGTCAATAAATTAATGTCAAGTCTATTTAACAAAATTCCAAGAAACTGTTAATAAAATCTCACTTAAACTTAGGGAGGGATCTTTCAATTTTTCCCTTGAAACTTATAATGTTCGATAGCTCGTTTTTATTCATACAATATTTTAATATTCATTATTCAGCTCACAATTGATATATTATTATTCATTTTAATTGCATGCAATTTTCATCATTGAGCTGAAATTTAAACTAGATGCAATTGATGAGGCCTCATTTTCCCTTGCAATTGAAGACGGTTTAAATTTATTTCCCACTATTGTTAAGATTATAAGCGCTATTCATATAAACAAGTCGATCCATATATAAATCTATTTTACCAAATGGTTTTTTTTGTTATGACCAGCAATTAGGGAATTTATTATCGATTTCGTTAAATACGTCTCGTGTCTTTCTTTGCAAATCGCATAACAAACTATTTTGCAAGTTAATGAAGCGGTTATTTTTATCTACGAAAAATCCGATGTTGCATTGTAATAAGAATAAATTATTTTACTACCTCCGTTTTGCTTAATAGATGCCCCGTTAATAAATAGAAACATCTTATAAGTTACTTGTCTTATATTTTTTTTATATCAACTATAATGATGAACTTATTATTAGATATAGCTTTTAACTACGTTAAACCGGCACCCATTTACTAACTCTGAACAAAATGCTTATCGTTCTATAAACTTTTGCATATCGAATACTTTAAAACAATTCCGAATTCAGTTTGTAATTAAATTGAAAGACTGCTCGAATTGAATTTAGTTGAGGAAAGCTAGTTCGGACTTCATTGACTTTTCTCTTCAAATAACTTAAATTTCATCTTTCAGCGTCCTCTACTTTAAAGGGAAATGCAAAAGATTAAAATAATCATTCAGCGAAGGTCATAGTAGAGGTGTAACAAGCACAACTATTTAAATACGGTAATAAGGTGCACAATATGCATGCGAGGATTACCGTTAGTGCATGGAAAACTAAAAATATAGGGAGGAAATTCATCCATTTTAAATAAAGGAATTTCGCTAACACCCGACATTTACAAAAAATTTTTAGAAATATAAATATAAATTTATAAACGATTTATATTTCAAAATGGCGAATCGCATTTGACCTCGGTATACAAACGGTTTAGTTTTACGCTCTGAACGACGATTAATCCCCCCCCCCCCTGCTGATTTCGAAAATTTAATTTGAAATTCGATGAAGAATTGTAATTTTAAAGGATATCAAACGATGCTTTTGGTGCTCATTTTAATCTTCCCAACTAAAGCTATTTAGAATCGAAGGCATGAAGAATTAGGCCCGTTATCATTCCGAATACGCAATCAAAATTCAAACGTGCGAGGTTAAGACGGGATTTGACACATACTCAATTTCTAATAAATATTAGCTAGAGACTGAAAGCTTTTATTAAAAATTATTACTATCTAATTGATAGTTTATAATTAAGTATTTGAACCGAGTAACCTTAATTTTTCTTTCTTGTTTGCGATTCCGCAAAATTTGAATTCGAAAATTTGGTGACCTTCCCTGAGTTGGTCTTTCCCGAATACAAATAACAATTTCGGAAAATATATATTTAGAGTCACGGTTGACTGAAAACCACTTCGAAATATATTAACAAAATTTAGTTTACCGTCTTTGCCCTGAAAAAGTAAATTCCCGAGCGAATTCTGTTTAAGGAAAATCTCACTTAACTGTTCCGTTCGAATACACTTTTTAGGAAACTAAGAGAGCTAAATGAGCAAATTTCGGTATACTGATTTAACGTTCAAAGTGTAGACACCAACCAACTCGAACAATAGTCGATCTGTAATCAAAAACGTCATTGCTTAAACAGTCAAATTTTGCATGCGATTTTTTAAATTCCAACTATTAATTCTCACTTTCTCTATACACACACACACATTTTATTTATATATATATATATATATATATATATATATATATATATATATATATATATATATATATATATATATACACCGTTAATAAAATACGTTTTATCCGTTCTCTCACTTTCAAGTCAATTTTTTAAAACTTTTAGTAGATGACATTTGATGCTAATACATATTTTTCAATTATTAATGCATTACTTTATTAATTAAAAACTTTTTCGCAAAATTCTGCAATTCCCCACTGCAAAATAAGTAACGAATTCAGTTTTTTTTTTCTCTTACCTTAATGAGACATGTTTTCGGCCGATAATTTTGGAAGATTCTGTTTATTTTCATAAGGCTTGATGCATTTAAAACTAGACACTGTTAATTAATCGATTTTTCCGATTCATTTAGAAGTATTTTCAAATTAAAATAATACAGGCGAAAGAAAATTAGACATTTCTAACTGTATTACTTGCCCTTACTTATGAAAAAAATCAAGCATTGTGCGTTGCCACAATTGGCTTTAAATCCTCAATTGGCGCCGAAAATTAGATGCTAGCATAATCTTTTAATCAATTACTTATAGTAATTATAATTAATAAATCGGTATACTCTGATTGGTACGGCCTTGGATTCGCATCCATTAGGCTGCGGGTTCAAACAATCGCGAGGAATTTCATTTTCTATTTTGCTGCTTAATATTGTGATTCTGTCTTATTTATATAAATTTTAATTATTTAATAAACAGTAACTGAAATAAATTTTTCTTTGTTAACCTAAGTAGGAATTGATTATAAACAATTGTTTTTTATATTACTTTTTTTAACTAAAAGAGTAGTCGTAATTTTTGTTTCAGTTGATTCTAAACGAGCATGAAGCGCCTATTTAATTTCCGGATACTATTAACCGCCTTCCACAGTTGGACCTCGAAAAAATCAACCAAATAAAAGGGTTAAGTTCTCGGTCTTATTTAATATTTCATAATTACTGTAAATACTATCATGCAAGAAACTCAGTCTTACCCGAAATCCTCAATTAGAGAAATACTGGATGGATTAAAATTCAATTATATTCGCATTTTTATCGCATATCAATTAGCATTTTTTAAAAACTTTAAATGAAAGTAAGATTAGAATAGTCATTAAGAACAGTTTCAGTTCTTATTCATCACGTACATAGTTAAATTCATAGATTCTGTTTGGGATTTTTATTTTCAGTTTTAGCTTTCGTATTAAATAATTTATTATTGCACATTACAAGTTATTTAAACTGACATGTTGCGAATTGTTAATTTGCTTAGTAATAATTAATATTTATTTACCTTTAAATTTTAGCCGTAATTAGCGAGATGTTATTTTTAAATTTGTTACAGGAATATCATTTTAATGTTCAATATCTGATACAAAAACAAATAACAATTTATTTTAAAAATCCCCTTTAACACTATTAACCTTTCCTTTTAAAACGAACTTCAAAGAGGAATCGTAGATTCAAGAGTAAATATTTTACTATGGACACCCAGCAGGATATGAATGTATGTCTGTGGTGTAAAGTGAAAGAAAGAACACAAACAACAACGCGCCCCTACTGCCCACACATCAGTCGCAGACCAGCTCATAAGACGGCGTCTGGACGCGAGAGATGCGGGTTCGCGAGAGATTTTGGTGGCCAAACCTTCCCCCTTCTTCTGGAGGAAGATGATTTTTTTTCACATGTTACAGAAAATTTAAAATATCATTACAACAGCAAAGACTAAACGAAATTTAAGCAGTTCAGACATTATTAAATCCTTTAAAAGTCTTTGTCAACTTCAAATCTAAATTATTCAGTTCGTGTTGAAATCCTACAAGAGTTCTCTCAGCAATTTTAGAGAGAGAAAAAGAAATCGACTGTTTTCAAGAGTTGATTCGTAATGTTCGAAGGAAGATAAATAAACGCCGCAGTCTCCTTTCCAGACAGCAACGGGAGTGCTTGATTATTGTTGAAGTCAGTCCAGGTTTTTTGCAGAGTTCTTCTTCAAGAGGAGTTCCATTCATCTTTCATCGCTTTTAAAGATTGAATTGAGCTCCTGTTGGCACGGTCCTAGTCGCATTTCATCCACTCAGTCGTATTTGAAAAAAAAAAAGAACAATGAGTATAAAAAAGTTAAAACAGTTATATACAGACAAATAATAAAAGAAAACGGCAATAAATTCGTTTTACAGAGATGGTAATTTCAGATGGAGTTTAACCACTTGGCCCGACGTGCCACGCATGTCGAGATATTTCGCCACAGAATTACCAAAAGCGCGCTGCAGCAGTCGGCAATTAATTGTCATAATAAAAATGATGCCCGCTTCCCGTCTATTCAGATTGTTTTCAGGAGCAAAAAATTTACATAATTATTATTTATAGACATTATTAGATGTATCTTTTTCCGATATTTTAAGATATTGGATACTTTATATTGATTCTCCTCTGCGAGTAGCGATGGACAGTTTTGGCACGCGCATCTGAAAATTTCTTGCCACCACAAATGGTGAAACGATGACATTTTCGCTTTTCTAAAACACTTCCATTTTTTTTTCATTTACTTATATATAAAAACACATCTGTTATAAATTCAATTTAAATCATTCACATGTACCACTTCTTAAAAATATCAGCATTTATTATACATCCTTGGGTTTTTACACATCTGAAGACTAACGAATCTGATTTTGACATTCGAACGCGTTTGATTAACAACCGCGATTTTGAAAAAAAAGTATTAGTGACATGTTCACGTCCTGAAATTACTAGTGAAAAACTGTGAAACATTTCCACTTATTAACAATAATTGAAAAGGAACATCTAATACAGTTATACATCTTTAACAATTCGTTGTCATACACTGACAAAAAAAAAACTCGTTTCAGAAGCAGTAAATAGCTGGTTCAAATGAACGTTTTTTTCCCTTCATGACTGACAGAACTTCGCTCATAAAGATAAAACAATTCATTAATTTTAAATTTTTAAATAATATGCAGAAAGGTATTCCGATTTTTTTTTTCTCTTCAAGGATTTTTCAAGTCAGAAAAATGAAACAGTTTAGTTTTCAGATCATTTCTTATATGTTTTCAAATTATGTATATAGCAGTTTTTTGTTTTTTCTATTATAAATATTTTGGTCTTTAATAAAAATTCCGTAACATGTCCATCAAACAGATTAGTGTCCAAAAAGGTTGAGGATATAGCTGTACGAGACGGCATTCTGTTCTATAACAAAAAATAAAATTTATTCAGAAATAAATAAATAATAAATTTCAATTTTTCTGAGGAAGGCGTGAATTTTATTATTATAGAATTTTTTGCATTTTCACCATTGTATTTCCCTTCTGGATGGGCAACAGGTGACATTTTCTTTGAGTGATTCGAAAAACTACAAAGCACACCTATTGCAGCGGATACAGGTTTAGAATTTATTTTTTTTAAATATCCCCTTTCAAAAAAGAATAGAAGACAGCCGTATTCAAAATTGAAAACCAGGAGAGACCACTAAATATATAGAAAAACTAGGAGAAAAAGCTATTAAAATGCCATAAAGCCTTAAAAATCGTTGACAGCACATGGATAAACTCTCATACACACAGAGAAATTCTTTATAAGACTGTAGTTGAGAAAAGGCTTGTTCATGGCTTCTCAGCGTGATGGCTAAGCCTAACATACAGAATGAGAAGAAACCTTACATTCAGAGACCATTTCTTTTTTTATATTTTTGCTACATATCTCAACTCCAAGGACAGTGATACAAACCACATTCGATATATCAGCCCTGAACATTTAATTATAGTTTGAAGCCAGACTCGCTTCATTATATCAACTAAGAATCCCTCTTGCGCATAACATAACAGAAATCCAACGAGAAGAGTTCGAGAAAAAAAAGCAACTGGCCGATATATATTCGCCTTTCACAGTATCTGAACCCTAAACAAATCTCACTGAAAGGGGAAAGAGTAAATTAACAATGTCAATATCTTCACAGATGGCTCAAAAACAGATCATGGATGTAATAAATGACTTCTAAACGCAAACACAAACGAAATTCTAATTCTTGTTTATTCCGAACTACAAATCGCAACAAGAACGGTTTACAAAACTTCTTCTAAAATTCAGCGTTGAGTTGTTACAAAGTAACAAACTCAAGTCTAATGTGAATATCTCATGCATAAGCAATAATTCTTTAAAGTCACAACCGAATTATGATTATTATTATGAATCATGAAATATGAATTATTTTCATGATAGATTCGATAAAGTATTCCATTAATGCGATCAAAGCTTTCAGCCAACTGCTTTTCTTTTCAGGTTCTTACTTTCTGTGGCTTTTTAAAAGAAGGTATAATATTTTGTAGATCTTTATCTTGAGCTTTTATAAAGGCTACCCGGTCTTCTTCAGTACAGATTTAAATACTTTAGGACGGCTAGTTAGTTCTACAGGACTAGTAACTTCTACTTCATCTAATGGTGTACATGATCTTTCTTCAATTGGTATCGACTAAGAGCATCTATATGAGCCATTTTTGCCCCATATCTATGTTTAAATTCGTAATCAAATTTGCTTAATAGTTCAGTCCATCTTGCGACCTCAGAATTTAATGTTTTTTTTTTGTGTTTGCAAATATGTCACGGATGAACAATCAGTGACCAACGTGAAACGTAAACCTAATAAGAGAGGCCAAAGCCTATTCATCGACCAGACAGCAGCAATTAGTTCCAAACGGCTTGAATGATACTTTTCTTCTTGAGTGGTTCGACGACTTACACAATAAACTAACTGAAATGCATTATTAAATTTATTTCGTTGTAACAGCACATCAACTAATCCTACTGAACTAGTATCGGTGTGTATTTCAGTTTCCATCCTTTGGATCAAATAATTGTAATGCTGTTCTTGATATTAACTTAGAACGCAAATTTTCAAGTGCTTCGTTTTGATCTACAGTCCATATAATTAAGGAATTTTTCTTTAGTAATCTTGTGAGGGGTTCAGTTACTGAAGCGTATCGTTTTATAAAACGTCGAAAGAAACTAGTTAAACCCAGAAAACGGCGTAATTCATCCTTGGTCTTAGGAATCAGATACTCAGCGATTGCAGCAAGTTTTCTTGGACCTGGTCGTATTCCGTCTTTATCGATTACAAAACCCAGCTAATCAATTTCTGACATTCCAAATTCGCATTTAGACCATTTCAGTATCTCTCCAGAATTAAGCAATTTCTCAAGCACTTGTCTCAGCTTCGTTATCATATCTTCAAAATCAGTCTAACCAAAGAATATGTCGTCCACAAAACATGAGACACTTCTCCATAGCAATAATCCAAAAGCCAAAGTTATGGCTCATTGAAATACAGAAAATTCATTCGGCAAACCAAAAAATAAACGTTTCGGCTAATTATGGCCATCAGGTGTGGTAAATGCTGCTTTTCGTGAGGATTCTTCATCCATAGGTATCTGGTTGAATCCTTGGTATGCATCAAGAATGCGGAACAAACTGAAACCTGAAAGTCTCAAGTAAATCATCAATGCATGAAAGCGGAAATTTATCCTTAATTTTCTGAGAATTCAAATGTCTAATCAATCACTATTATCTTATCACTTGTTTTTTAGATACCAGCAAAACTGGGCTACTGAATTCTGAATTACTATTGTTGAGAATTGCGGAAAATAAACTTGTTTCTCTTTCTCCTATAGCTTTTTAAAAAGTAAAATAGTATCAGACATTTTTATCGAACAACTCTCCCCTTCCTTTATTTTGAATCTGATTTTATACATGTTGTCACTTACAAAAAGTGAAAGTAGTACAATACGCGACAGGATAAAATATTTCAGGCTTGCTTTTACCAGTTAAGTATTTATTTAACAATCCTCCCACCTTTTGATTAATGACACATAAATTAATCAAAACATTAATAAAACAATTAAAGCTATGTCAACAATTAAAGTTATGTATTAAATGTTTAAAATTCATTTCTTAGCATTTAAATTTTGAAGTTACTTAGAGTTCAAGTAATGAGCCTGGATGGGAGTTTAACTTGTCTTCCAGATCTAGTCACAATAGTTTTGAACCTCCGGGACAACTCTGAAACAGAATTATTCCTTGGTGATTCAGAAACCATATTTTCCTTTTCAAGTGTTTCAGATTCATTTTTCTCATCTGACTCCATAGATTAAGGTATTTCAAGGGGAAATATTTTCTTTACTGGTCGAACTAATTCACCGGAAGCGGTTTTGACACGAACAACACGAATGTTGCCGTCTTTGCCTGGATATATCTCTATTACTTTAGCTAGAGGCCACAGCACTTTGCGTTTGTTGTCGCACTCGATGAGAACTATATCCCCAACTTTAATCCGTTTGGAAATTAAGATTGTTGATGGACGTTGAACCAATAAACTGAGATATTCCAGTCTAAACCTTTTTCGCAGAAGTTCACGCACACTTTGAAGATGTCTAAACTTCTTATTGAAATCAACTCGATCTAGGTGATCCAAGTCAGGCACACCAAACTCAGGAATTTCTCCTAAAAACAAGGATGGTGTCAAAGGAATGGGATCGTCAGAATCCTCTGCCACATATGTGAGTGGTCTGGAATTCACCGTTGATTCACAGTCGCACAAAACGCTCATTAACTCTTCGTAATTTAAAGATGCCCTGCCCAAGATGTGACGTAAAAGTTTCTTAATTATTTGCACAAGTCGTTCCCAAAAACCGCCCCACCATGATGTTGCTGGTGGACTCAACTTCCAATCTATCTTAAGTATGACAGCGTCTCTTCCAATGATGTTCCAATCAATAGATTCGAAGAGATTGTTGGATCCGACAAAATTACTACCATTGTCGCTGTAAATTATTGATGGCCGCCCTCTACGAGCAATAAATCTTCGAAATCCAAGTAAAAATCCCTGTGTAGAGAGTGTCAAAATCAGTTCCAAATGAACTGCTCTGAAACAGCACAGGTGAAAAGTATGATCCAAGCTTGACTCTTGTTCTTCAAAATTAGTGGGCCGGCCAAATCAACACCCACAATTTCAAAAATCTTAGCATCTCTAACTCTATTTTCGGGTAAAGCAGCTGGTACTGTCTGCAGTGCTTTACCTTCATGCCTTCTACATCTAATACACTGAGATAAAGCTCCTCGGATAGTCGATCTGCTTTTGATAATCCAAAAGTTTTCTCGAAGTTTGGAGATTAATACGTGTATCCCGGCATGAGACAAAGAAAAATGTTTATGAAGTATTAGTTTCTCTACAACTGCATGCTTCTTCGGCAGTAACAGGGGGAAAATAAAATTGTGATGGTCTTTTTTTTCATTTAATCTAGTTTTCACTCGTAAAATGCTTTCCTCGTCTTTAAACACACTAAGTGACTTTAGCTTCTTTATATCTTCTGAAGAAAATGCATCACGTTGAATGATCTTTACAATAGATTTCTCTGCCACTTTTAACTCATTTTCCTTTAACTCGCCGTCTTCTCTTTCTTCTTTTGTCTTCAGGCAATTCCCTATAAATCTGTATATCCAACCCATCATTTTTAGTAATTTCGTGTACTTTGAAAAGTAGTTAAAGACTCGCGAGGGAAAATCATCAACATGACTTAATGACGTCAGTACTTCCCTACGTTTTTCTTTGTCAACCTCTACTTTGTCATCGATTGGCACAGAGTGAGGCCATTCATCTTCCGACATTGTCAGCCAACGAGGCCCCTCCCACCATCTCGATTCAATAAGTTTCTTCACTGAGCATCCTCTTGATGGCATGTCGGCTGGATTTTCTGTTTCAGGTATATGGTGCCAATTTCTGAAGTCTGTCAGATTCCTAATTTCAGAAACTCTGTTGTTCACAAAAGTTCCCCAGGCTTGCATATTCTTTATCCAGAAGAGCGCCGTTGAAGAATCGGTCCAATAATACTCTTTTGAAATTACGATCTTGAGGTTCTTCTTAATGGATGAAGTCAATCTCGCTCCAATAAGGCAAGCAAGCAATTCAAGTCTTGGTATAGTTGTTTTCTTCAACGGAGATACTCTGGCTTTAGCTTGCAATAGTGTCACTTTGACTTCACCTATTTTTTGGCTTCTTAAAAAGACTACACTCGCATAAGATCCCTGTGAAGCATCGGAAAATGAATGCAGGCTAAAAGACTGCCAATCGGTTAGAGTAACTTGTCTAGGAATCTTTACTGATGCTAACAAGGGTAATTCCTAAATCCATTTTAAGAATTTTCTTTTGATTTCCTCAGGCAGCTCTGCATCCCAGCTCAATTTAGTTTCCCAACTATTTTGCAAGTACACCTTTGGTCGAAGAGTGAAAGGACAGCTAAAACCAATTGGATCGAAGACTCTCTGTACAATGGATATCATGTTTCGTCTTGTAATTATGATACCATCTAAATCGATATCAGGTATGTCACAAAACATTTCTCAAAAATAATTTCTCAAAAATAATAATAATTGTTTTAATTTTTCAGAATAAGTATTTTCTTCTGTAATTATTGATGCATAATTTCTTAGCCAAACTCTTAATAATTCCTCTGGAATACAAGATTCAACGAGCGGAAATAGCATGGCAGCGTATTTGTCGCTTTTCATTCCGATTGATTTTAACGAACGTAAATACGATTCTAACTTATCGTACAGCTCGGATACACTGCCTTTTTTCCTCTGCTCAGCTGCATTTTTAATGATTAGGCTTAACAGTTCTCGTATGTAAAATTCTACTAACAGTTCTTCCTGTCCGAATCTATTTTTCAAGCTTTCTATTACTTTCTGATAATTTTCCGCAGTCACCGGAAAAATATTCAAAATATTACGTGCTCTAGTGCCAGGTATGGTGGCTTGGATCAAGTTATGAAATTTATATTCGTTCTGAATTTCTTTATAATCATGAATTCGTTGGCATTGACCCCAAAACGGCAACCAATCCTTAATATCTCCACCGAATTGTTTTAATACTATTTCAGGCAGCTTGTGTTTTCGTTTGTTTAAATTTGGAGACACGCTCGCGACGGATTGCTCAGTTTGGCGGGAAAAGAATATTTCAACTTTTACTTTAATTAAATCCAATTTTCTACTGTATTCTTCGATGCTTTCCCACTCACTGTTAAACAGCTCTTCAGAAGAATATTCTGAATCTAAAATTTGAATATCATAAGAACGAAATTCTTCTGACAAACGTTCTGAAGTTGACAATTTTGATCTTATAAATTCTTTATCCGGGTTTCCTTTTTCTACTTCAAGTTTAATTCCGTTACATATTCGCGTAAAGGATGCTCTAACAGGTTTCCATCTCTGAATTAGTGCTTCCAATTCCATAAACTTAGACACAAATAACGAAAGCAAAATGCAATGTATCCTCTGATTTTTAACGGTCAAAATATCAGTTACTAAAAGATAAATCGTCTGACCTGTATATCACTTGAATACTTTCATAAGATCATGCCCGGGTCACCAAATGTTGATAATTGCAGAAAACAAACTTGTTTCTCTTTCTCCTATAGCTTTTTAAAAAGTAAAACAGTATCAGACATTTTTATCGAACAACTCTCCTTCCTTTATTTTGAATCTGATTTTATACATGTTGCCACTTACAAAAAGTGATAGTACAATACGCGACAGGATAAAATATTTCAGGCTTGCTTTTACCAGTTAAGTATTTAACAACTATCCCGAATGACGCCTTGTTCTTTCAATTCTTGAACTATCTCTTTTGGAACTTTCCTGTCATAATTGGATGCGCGATATGGTGAACGTGATACAGGTTTGCGACCTTTGAGTCTCAGTTGTATGCATTATTTTGTTAATGCATCCTAGTTCATCTGATTTTAGAGCAAAACACAGTCAAAATTCGTTTAATAACTTGCATAAAATTTTTTGTTGTTCTTCATTAATGGATGGACCAAATTTAATAGACTAAATCGATACGGTTTCTCAAAATTTCTTTTGTTAAGAAAACAGTAGGTTTTGAAGCAATTTTTTCTTCCATTATAATGCTACTTTTATTTTCAGGTACCCAATTTCCTCTAAAAATTGCACGATTTTTCCTTAGTAAATGCAAATTGCTTGGATTCACAACAGACACTTGTGTTTTGCCATCATATACAGCCAAAGTAACACTATTAGACACATTTTCTTGAGTACTGTTGGATACATATCCATTACGTTTTCTAGCATCACTAAAAACAGTGACTCATTGAACTGTGCGTGGCTCAATCACAAATTCTTTCAGAGAATTAATACTACTCTATCAGGTATTTCGTCTATTAAAAATCCTTTAAAAACTCAGCTCATCAATATGAACTAATCTTGATCTCCCTTGATTTCGAACCCTAACTGCAATTGGATAATCAATAACTTCATTGCCTATGAGGCCGTCAGGACCCTCAAAAGTGTCATCACTTACAACGTAAAATACCACTTCACGTAGTTTTACTTTGTCTATAATCGTATTAATAATAATGATTCTTTCACACCTCCGATACCTCTAATCGGAACAGTAACTTTTCTGTCTATGTTTTTATTTAATCGTTGAGCAAAGCTATATTTCAACAGATTTATCAGCTGCGGTAACCATAAGAGCACTTGTATTGATTCCTTCAATGTAGATATTTTTTTGCTGTATTATCAACGCGACTGGTAGACGAAGAACTGATGGGGAAGGTATTTTATTTGGACCTCCTTCTTACATGAAGTGCAAAATCTTGGCCACTTGGGCTGTGCACAATCACGAGCAAAATGTCCATTTTCAAAGCAATTATAGAAGATGGTTGGACTGCTTTTATACCGACTTTGATCTATTTGTGTACTTATGGCACATTTTTCTTCTTTTGGAAACTTAATGTTATCGAATTTACTTCTAAAATAATCACTTTTCTTGAAATTATCCTTTAGTTTAATACATTCAACAACCTTTTCAGCAAGCACATATGGGGGAAACTATTTATGCCCATTGATCCATGTAATGTTCACGAATTTCTGGAGGTACCCCGTGATTTCATTAGATCTGTGATAATTAACTCCTTCAAACTCGCAAAACTGTATTTCAAGCCCTGAAATCCACCCATTAAAAAAACTTCAAGCTCATGATAATATTCTTTCCACGTCTTACCGCAAGTAATCTCATGTGAATAAAATAATTGTCTACATTTTTCAGCACTTAATTTGTAACGCTTAAGTAAAAGTGACTTCACATACTCATAATTTTCGGACTGTTCTTCTGGTTCTCTCGTAATCATTTGCACAATTTCAATTGGTAGCTGGTTAACTAAGCATATTTGGAATTTGTACTCGTTTCATGACCCTCTCGAAATGAATTAAATAAAGGATGATGTCTTCGCTACTAGTGCAAAATTTTCTCAATTGTGACTGTCAATGAATTTTTGGCACCGATAGTAATAATTCTGAGCCAACTAAATCTGAAGTTTTGGCAGCAATCTCTAACTTCTTAAGTTCTAAAGCATGTTTCCTTTCTTCTTCCCTCTTTTCTTTTCGCTCAGCATCTCCCCCTTTTTCATGTCTCTCGGCTTCTTCCCGTTTGGCTTGCCGAACCTGTTAAGCTTCTTTGACTAAAATATCAACCATTCCTCTTACCATTTCTTCATCATAATTCGTACTATTTAATATTAACTTTCTCAAATCTGGAATTTTCAAATCATGAAATGTAACATCTTCAGATAATTCTTCGGCTACGAAACGTAATTGTTCCTTACGAAGTCGCGTTAAAAATGACATTTTGTACTTTAAACAGAATTAAAAATTAAAATGACATGTTTATCCCACTCCCGAATTGTAATAAATGACTTCTGAACGCAAACACAAGCGAAATTCAAATTCCTGTTTATTCCTAACTACAAATCGCAACAAGAACGGCTTACAAACTTCTTCTAAAATTCAGCGTTTAGTTGTTACAAAGTGTAACAAACTCAAGTCTAATGTGAATATTTCATGCATAAGCAATAACTCTTTAAAGTCACAACTGAATTATCTTTTACATGGAGGTTGAGTTGCGTTCTGTGTCCTGATCACAGAATGCAAGTAATATATCAGAACACCTAATCCTGTCACTGGTCTGCTAAATTGAATGACACCAACACGGTTTTCCAAGCTGAACTCGTCACACTTCATGAAGTAGTTAAATATACATTTCAATTTCCAAACATAATTAATTTTAAAATACGTCAACAATCGAGCAAGCATCATAGCATCCCCCTTTTGAATCCAATAGTAAAGGTCTCATGGGTAAAAGTGCATGCAGGCAGCTTAGATAATGGAATAAGCAGACCAACTGTCAAAGGACGCAATGCTAAATGGGAAATTTTATACACTAACAAAACTGTCCAACCACATGTAACAGACATCCTTTGAAAAAGCATGCTAAAAGAATGGCAAAGATGTTAGAGCAATGGTAATAGAGGCAGAAAAAATTAATATCCTGCTCTCAGTTAATTGTCATCCCTTTAACTGCATCAGAGACGGTATTTTTTTTCTTCTCAGAACACGGTTCTTTTTTAGACAACCTCAAAATGTTCAATTTATCGGAGAGTTATTGATACAATAGTGATGGGAATGGCGTAGCACTGCATTAAGTTAAGGAATGCATCCTTACAATCTCTGGGTATACGAAAAAAAACCATAACCAGACCTTGACCAAAAATGGCTGAAAAGAGTCGCCAGCCACTTCCTCTTCAGGAAGAAAATTTTAAGTACAACTAAATTTATCAGTTAAAATAGAGATCTTTTCTTATCTTCCAACTTTCAACATTAAGAGTTATACAAACAAGGACTAGAGGGAAAGAAGAAAACAAGCCCCACAATTTCATCACTGCATCCTCATTCAGTATGCTATAACAAATACAATAATTACATAATTCATGTGGTGTTTTTTTTTTCATACATAATATCTTTCTGCATATTATTACCTAAGATAATTTTTCAAAGTAAAAAATCGTCGTAAAGAGTTTCGTATTACGGCCAATTTTTATATATTCGTAAATTCTGTAACTAGTTATTCGCTTTTTTTTCCTTTGTACATATACTGATATTAAATAAAGTTCCCGTAACAAGTCCATCAAACCGTTCAGCGATTGTAAGGTTTACGAATACGGGGGATGTGAGATGGCGTTCTGCTCTGTAACTTGCTTACTTACTATTGCATTTAAAAAAAATTAGTGCAGATGAACATTACCAGAAAGGATTTAAGTAATTTGATTTTTTAAAAAAATTATTATAATTGTCAAAAAATTTAAAAATGGGACTGATGAATATTCGCCTTTTAGACTTCCTTGAAATCAGAAAACACAATTTTTGAAAAATCTATGTGACAAATATAATCAAAACCCTTCGAACCAGATGTGAGAAATTTAGTTCATGGTCTTTACAGCAATTTTGTAAATTTATACGAAGTTCTATTCTAAATCTATTCAAAGGAAATCTGTCCAGAAGTATAAATATAATGTTTTTAATGATTGACATTGTAAGACTCTCCACCTTTAAGAATTATCCTAAATTATTTCAAAGTTTTATTTCTTTAAAAAAATCTCTAGAGCAGAACATTTTGCGACTGATTTTTGTTTACTTACTTAATAAAATACTCTTGCATCGTTAATAGAATATGCAATTTTTAGGAAAAAAGAAAGTGGACACTACTCATTCCAGTTCGAAGTAAGGAAAAAATATTTTTTTTATTTCTTCTTCCATCCCATTATTTTTATAAATAGGTTAGTGATTCGTTTATTCGAGTTTTTATTTGAATCAGTTCCCTTTAAATTTTCGTATACGAACTATGGATAAAAATATTATAATCGTCAAAAAAATTTTAACGGAAATTTTGCCGAATTCCCACGTTTAGATTGAGTTCGAATCGCACACTTGACATTGTGTCAGTCTGTAACAAAGATATTTAAAAACACTTTGATCTAGACGGATTAAATTTGGTATATCGTCTTCGCATCAAATTTTAGATTTCTATCCAAATTCGAGCAAAATCGCTTCAGAATGTCCAGCTCTTCAAATAAGTTAAAAAGGCAAAAAAAAAAAAAAAAAATGGAGATATCTTGTTGGAAAAAATTTAACGAGCAGGTTTAAAATCTACAATGTAGACACCCATAAAATTTTGAACTTAATTTAACAATGAGTTTACCATTTGTCTATACTTTCAGAAACACAAATGAGAACAAAATTTAATCGAATTTGGTAGAGTTATGAACAAAGATTCATTTCCGTAACTTTGATAATTATTACCGCTTCTTAACAAAATTAATGTCATTGAAAATGGCTTAAAGGTCATTGAATGGCTTAAAGGTCATTGAATGGTCATTGAATGGCTTATTGAGGTAGACAAACAGACCGAATTAATTACATTTGATAACAACCTCGAACTATTAACTAACTACTCGAACTGCCTTTGATCGAAACTTTTCAATTCCGGAAATCGAGACTTTTTAATAATTCGATTCTTCCAATCTTTTGTTGCATGTACGCACCCTGGTCTTATGTACGTGCCATGCATGTGTGCACTATGAATTTCGGAATGAGATTTCTCGTAATTTGAGATATTTAAATTTCTTTCCCTGAAATTCTGCTCAAAAAGAACCAAACCCCCGGGACAATATATTTATCTAATCTCATCTTATCAATAGCAAATTTCGTGCTTTAATTCACAGAAATTTTGGAAGGATAAACACGATTCAGATTTATCCTAAACAACATTATAATGTTTCAAAATATTTTGTTTTGCTTTTTATTTAAATATTGAAGCTTTTTCATTACTTTTAAACTTAATTCATTGATTAGTAATTTTAAGTTTATCCAGCTCACTGTTTAACTCCTTTTTGTAATCGCTGATTTCATAGATGCGAATGCCGTAAATACGGAAACGATAGTTCGCTGGATAGAAGATAACTCAGAAATATTTCATTATAATAAAAATATTACAAGTATAATTTTCTCATAGATTTGAGCAATACTTTTATTTAAGGCTCTCAATAAATTTTAAATATTTAATTGTTTATTTCTTTATTAAGAAAAAATTAAAATTACAAATGTATTACGTGATTAAACGTTAAATATCGATATGAAATTCCACTCATCTTCTAATAAAATTGCAGTACATTTGTAGTAAAGAAACAATATCTGGCATTCACGTTTTTTCTTGTCGGTTAATAGCTATTCAGGGTAAAGAGTTAATCGTCTTTAAATAAGCTAGCCATTATATTTTGAGCATTTTCACATTTCAAACTACTCCGAATCCGAAATAAAAAGCATATTTGTATTACATTTCCCAGTCTGTATACACTCCAACTCAAAAATGGAATGTGCTGAAAGGATTAAATTAGTTGTACGTTTATAATAAACGTAATAAGTGAAGATTAACCGAAGAATATTGTGGAAATATAAAGTAGTGGAAAAAGTTGTGGAAATATAAAGTAGTCAGACCGTTAGAAGTATCCTTTAGTCCTTCAAGAATTTTCAAATCTTTTATAACACTAATATTTATCAACTAAGAGAGGAGGATTACGAAAACCACATATTGACACATTAAAAAACTATTGCCATAAAGAGCTACCGACAAAGAGAAGGACTTTTTTTTTGCTTAGGCAACTGCCGCTGCAACCAAGACAAGTATGAAAGAAATGAGCCAAACACAAACGAATTCTTGTACTAAACAATTAATATTACTTAAGCAACAATTTAATATTACTTAATATAACTCATTAAAAGATTTCCATTTACATCGAGGGTAGAAAAACAATTGCTTTTTAATCACTCTAGAATTTAGAAAGACAGATTTTATATGTTAACGGCGAATATTAATTAACTTTAACTGTAACTAACGCAGAAATAAGGTATTCGATTAAATTGAATAAAAAACGTTTAACTAAATATTTATAAATATTGCAAAATGATAAATTAAGGTTTTTTTAAAGACTGTATTTCAACAATAATTTTTTTGAATAAGAAATCCCACTTTTGTATCCACTTATTAATTATTTTTATAAAGGAAATTCTACTTTATATCATAATCATAGGATCTGAAATTATTCTACAACCCTTTTAAAATGGCATTTAAAATTCGTTTTAAATGGTTAGCCCAACGATGGAAAGAATAACGAATAATATGCGCTCCTCCAACAAGTAATTACATCAAAGAATTAAATATTCAGTACTAGAAATCATGCAGTTTTTTCGCATTTAATTCAAAAATTATTCAAGATTTAGAATTTCAAAAATTTAGTATTGCAGCTTAGCTTGCTTTGTAAACTCTGCAACGTCACAATTCCCTTTTTGAAATATCGTGTTTAAAAATTAGTAAAAACTATTTATTTCTGAATTTCATCAATTTGTGTAGTAAAAATACGTTCCTTGTGAAAAATGGTTTTCTAGACATCGCCAACTTTTAGATAAATTTTTATATCTTTTGCGATCAAATCGGACTAATTTATTAAGTTTTGAATATTAAGATATCAGAAGAATCAACATTTTCATAATCTAAGCCAATCACTCTTGAGAAATCTTAAAAGAGGGTTGGTTTCATTGAGACGGTCGACAAAGTGATCTAATATCGTCCATTTATAAAGAATAGTAATATAGAAATTTTCATAAATTGGTCAGATTTAGAGATTAACGTACTTTATTGGAGTGCAATTTTTTTTTAAATTTAGAATATTAGATTCTCAAGAATATTTTGTTAAATATGATTCACAGGTCAGAGAATAAATGTAATAATTTTAAATTCTTAATTACTCAGCATTTATTGACTCAAATTACACAAGATATATTTATTTCATTATTGCTTAACTGAAAAAAATAATTTTTTAAACTTTAAAATAATTTAAAAATTAGTTTTTTGCTGTTATATTTTTGGATTTCATTGCGGAAAAATGAGTTTAATTTTTAATTAACAGAAATTAAAAAAAAAACTTCTAGCGTGTACAGTTTCACCCTCCAAGGTATATATGGGCTAAGTTAGGTAGCTCTAGGTCATTTGGTCTTGTCTGTAGTACACATAAACGAATGCGTTTGAGCGCGCGCGTATATTTATAAGTCTAGGGAAAATACCGGGCACTTATTGTCTCGTAATAGATATTTTACTCAAATGGTGGATGGAACGGCCTAAAATGGATGTTTTTTATAGAATAGTAATTGAAATTTTCATAAATCAGTCAATTTTATTGATTTGTTTAGTTGGTTGAAGTGCAACTTTTCCTATTTAAAATATTAGTGCATCAAGAATATTTTATTAAATACGACGCACAGAGCAGAGAATCAAAGATTTTAAATTCTTAATTCATTTATTGACCCAAATTACATAAAATGTAGTAATTTATTTCATTTAGATCATTTTGATTATAGTTCTAAACAATATTTATGCCTATTACTAAAAATTTACGAATTGGGCGTTGGGTCTGGATTTGAATGGATATTTTGCATGACTTAAACCACGATTGCTTTCATGAAGTTGATTTATTGAATTCATGATGTAGATACTTTAAACGATTATAGAAAACTTTATTTTGCGTTTATTTGTTAAGAAAATATATTTATTTCATTTCATAGTATTATGTACTGGCAATTACATTTTTCTGGATTAAACTTGCAGTAATAATTAACTTATTTTTTCCTAAGGGTTTTTGTCAACTTGATGGCAACACGCTGATAAAATATAATTTTTTGCCATGCTAGTGCGGATTATATTATTTTTGGAACGAAATGCATTGTTGAAAAATAGAGTTAAAATATTTATTAAATTCATTATAAATAAAAATTTAATTTGTAGATAAAAAATTATATCATTAAAATGATAATTTTTTTGAATAATTTGATAGAACAATCCTTTACGTGTGATAATATTTTCAGAAGTTATCGCAAAAAAAATAGTTTAATTTGCGCTTAATTTTTAATTAAAATTCTAATTAAAAAATTTGTGAATTTAATCCATTCTTGAATCCATTAGAAAACAAAAGATTTCATCAAAATCGGTCCAGCCGTTTAGGAAGAGTTCATTCACAAAGGCACAGAAGAATTTTATATTTAAAGATTTACCGAAATTTTAGAGAAATAATTTCTCCACGAGTAATCAAATGAGATTAAAAAATTGTGCGCTATGAGGAAATTTCAGGATAACTTGTACTAATAATAATTCAATTAGTAAACAATTCGATTCCCTAAAAAAATCTCTCTTTATTAATCATTTCTTTGATATCCGTTTTATGAAGGTACAATAATAAATAATCTTCCGTAGTTTAAATAACACAACCTGCACATATTGGCATGTTAAATTTGAAGATGCAATATGTCAAAAAAATTATGAGTCATAATCAGTCATTACAAACAATTTTCATACGTAAAAAGTAATAAAATTGAAATCGGCCATAAAATTGGGGAAATTCTTTCAATTACCTCCTATTCCCAAAAATAAATTTTTGGAATTATGCTTCAATACAGTACTATAAAAATGAAAAGACGATGCTTGTTAGATAGGTGATATTCAACATATAGTTTTATTGCTAAATTTTTACAGATGCATCGAATGCAAGTTCAAATCTGTCCACAAGTGATCTTTTAACTCTTTATTAATACTTAAGAGAAAAGGATATAAATCAGGTGAAATAGAATAAATTTGCTAAAAGATCTAGCCCCCCAAACCGCAGATGAATGTGAAAATTTTGGTTCAATCACTCAATAAAATATCGGGGTACAGTCGTTGAAGGGAGAGAGAAGACCCACAAACTCCAACCTATCTTTATTCTGCTGTCGATTATCCTATGCCAAAACTAAAAGTAACGTTTTAAAGCACCAAGTATACTAATAACGCATACTTGGAGTTGCTGTGCCTAAAATATTCATCTACATATTTAAAATTGTACTAAATTTTTCTAGCAAAACCTTTTTTCACGCGAACAGATTCTCCATTATCCCGAGAATACTTTTGGGTAATATGCAGTATATTTGGTACATGAGTACACAACATGATTTTTGACACTTTCGGTTGAGGAGTTGTGTTCCATATTTAAACAAATAAAATCATTATCCTCGATACGACTATAAGATTTCCTTTTTATACCCTTTAAAAGCATCTTCAAAACTAAAATCTACATGTTAAAAACGATTGTTCTTTCATTCATGGCAAAATATTCACAGTGAATTCATTCAAACTTCTGAAAAAATTGCGATTCTTTTTCTCAAAAAAATATTTAAAAGCATTAAAAAGGTTTTTTTTAATGGCATTGAAGCCTGAATTCGTCATTACACTGAGACAAAGCATCCCAATGGGAATTTTTTTTTGTCGGAACGAAATAACATTAAATATACTTCCTATTATTTAAAAAATATATTGTATAAAGAATTTTATTTGCTTTACTTTTGCCATAAAAGTAAAAGTAAAATTATAATTTTTTGTTTACAAAAAGAGTTAAACTGAAACATTAATAGTAACTCCTGAATTCATAAAATTTTAAATTTTTCGTTTTCGCATGCTTAGGGAAAAAATGAAAAGTATTTTCGAATCAAAAAAATTATTGCACTCGTTACCCGATGTCTGAATTTTTTTATTCCGTTATGTTTATGTTTAATTTTTAATACGGACGATCAATCTTTTGAAATATGACACCGCAAGATATTATCCTGATAGAACCCGATAAGTAAAAATCCTAGCTTACCACAATCAGAAAGTCTGTCCTCCATATTTAAGTAGGGATTACTAATAAAATATGAAGTCTCTGGGAAGCATTTTTTTACGCTAACGAATATTTATATACTTAAATTACAGTAATTTGGATTGCAATGTTAGGATTGTTTGAATATTTTAAAAAAAGCAGGAACAGTAACTACTGAATGCTGCCAGCATTTTCAAATTTGTGAATGCATCCCTACCAAGATTTATTTTAGGGAAAATATTGAAAAAAATTGTAACAAAAAATCTACTCAAAGGATTGAGCTAAAACTTTACACGTCCCATAAAAAAGCTAAAGCTTTAACTTAAAGCTAAAACTTTACATTAAGCTTAAACTTTACTTAGCTTAAACTTTTAAAGCTAAAACTTTACACATCCCCTTCGATTTATGACCAAATTTAATATCCATATGTACCATAATTTGTAGTTTTACCATCTCTCGGTCTAGCCTGCAAGGCGTCAATACGCTCACACACGGATGTGCATATTTTTGTTATCAGTAAAGATTGCTATGGCTGCGATGCACTGAAATTTTTGATGTGTGAATCATCAAAAAGAAAAATGATTTAAAAAGACAGCGATTATATTTTTGGACATTCTAGAGATTATTAAGATATGTGTAATACTGAGGTTTCTTAGGTAAATGTTACATACAAGGTACTAATTAAATAATGTTATGTTTTATGTTTTTGCGAAACACGAAGATTATTTTTGAATGAACCTCACAATACTGGACTGTGGTCAGATAATGTAGATGACACTCGAACCGGTACATACACTTTAAACTTCCACTCCACATCCGTGGAAAGGTGCATTGATTTTGCATTCACCAAACCTACTTTAATAGCGACTAATTCCTTGTAATTAAATTTCGAATCTAGTTGAATCTGGCGGTCTGCAAATATCCGGTCCCGAAGTGAAAATTTTACCACCAAGGAGCAGTGCCACTTGAATTTCAAAGTTCAACAGTACGTTTGGTAAGATTATTTTAAATTGTAGATTACACAGTATAAAATACAAAATGTATAAATACATATTGCGTAATGTTAAACGTCTGACTAAGGCTAGAATGCATTTTATATATCGATTCTTCACAGAAATAAAAAACAATTTTTCTATTAATTTGTACACATGGGATATTTTTCTGATCATACTGAGAAAAACATATTGAGTATTAATAAATCTTTAAACTAGTTAAAACTTTCCCGTTGGAAACAACTTACAAAAAAAATTGCAATCGAGTTAAGTAAAATTCGTAAGGCGCGTTTAAAAATCAGATTTCATTTATATCCACGGAAATGAATCGAGACTTTCATACTCACCTATTATTGAAACATTTTGACTTAAAGCTGAAGCAACCTTAAAAACACCCAAAATAAATTTTACTTACCTTCAAAAGAGAAAACATTGTGCATGAACAAAATTTCACAATTCAGTCACAAAGAATTCGTAACAGAATCAGATTCGCAAATATACACATACAAACATGACTTCTTAACGCAATTATCAAACTGCACAAGTGTAAACATAAGGAAATTCTGCTTCTAAACAGTGGCACGGTCCTACTTGGGTCGCCCCACCGTTCTTCTCGTGTCGTTGGGGTGGATTCATTCGGCGCGACATTCCTCGGGGACAGACGCACCGATCTCTGTATTGTTGGTCAAGCAAAGAATTCCGTTCCTGCAACACGCTTTATCTGGTGGGAAAGGTTGAAAATTTGATATTGCACAGAAGGTGGAAATTCGAATAATATATTTTTATAACAACCTATTCCTTATATTTTATTACATGGCAGCTTACTTTAGTGATTGGTATGCATGTAAAAAAATATTTGAAAACCCATCAGTGGCAAGTGCAAAGCAAGATGGAAGATTTCCAAAATGGGTTAAAAGTTATTCACCCAAATTCTGCTGGACAATGAATTTTGGTGGAAATCCTCTCCTTAGGTATATTATTATACCATTGATTCGGGGGGGGGGGGGGGGCATTGACCTTATTTGCCTCCGAGAAACTAAAAATTTACTGAAGGAGGTCAATAATTTGAAATTCTTAAAAACCTTTTTTAACAGTCTACTGTTTCTTCAGATCTGTCGTAAAAGCCCCCTATATCCCGAAGGGTAACAACGCCACTGATGGGTCTGTGTTTACAGATGAAAAAGAAAAATCTCAAAGGAATAAAAATGCCCTATTATAATGATAATTTTGAAAGGAACTCGCTACTTTTTTTATAATCATTCCACACATTTACTCCGTCACATTCTTTTGCGTTTATAAATAACTCAATCATTACATAGAACTTATTAGAAATAGACAATTTGTACCATTAATCCGTTATCCTAAATTCTTATTTTTTTATATAATAGGGCTCTTCAGATTAAAACAATTTGATGAATTTGACAAAAAAAAAAACCTGGCCAACCTATTCAGGAAACAACATAATCAGTACTCATTTCTTTCATTTGCTCTCACCAAGCGCTAACATGGAGCAAAATGGCCTCATAAATCAGATAAAGGCAGTTTAATCAGATAAAGGCAGTAATATCAGATAAAGGCAGATAAAGGCAGTGCCACTAGGAAATGAATGTTTTGAAATAATTCAAAATAAGACAATAGCAATATCTCCAGTTCTATTAATTCTTCCAGCTTTAATTGCGTAATTTAAGAAAAAATAACTTCGTAAATAAAGAAGTGAAAAATAGGTGATAAATTATGACACTATAGTTAAGTGCACTGATAAATCCAAATTTCGAAATATATATACATGTTTCATATTTTTAATGTCTACCGTTTTTTCGTTTCCTCAATGCAAAAATTATGTATCTCTAGTTAGTTGAATAGGCAACACTTGAAGACTGAATAAGCTCTTTGCTTTCAACTTTTACGAAAAGTACGGCTAAGAAAATTCAATTTTTAACCAGTACCTACAGATTATAGTTATTCTTCAGCTCACGTTCAATTAATTTGATTTATCAGTAAATTGAAAATGTTTCAAAACTAATCTCTTCATTTGTTAATGGGACCGTGATTTTTAACAATTGCCTTAAAAACTTATCAGCAAAAATTCAATGGAAAACAAGACAATCTACGAATTTCCTTTCGAAAGCGGAAGTAACATTTTTAAGCAGAAGAGAAGGACACTTAATTCCTTGCATGAGTGTAGAATGAGGGTCCATCCAAGATGTCGGTTCGTTTGCAAATAGTTTTTGTTCACCGACTTACGTCCCGGAATGTTTGTTTCAAAAGGTGAAAGGCAAATGTCTTCGTTAAGGGAATCAGGGAGTCTTTTCGAAAGCGAAACAAAAAAAAATCTTGCGAGAGCAGCTTAGTTGAGTTTATGTTGAGAATTTAAAAGAGAATAAGGGCAAAGAGCTCTTTGTCCTGCCTCATGATTTTTTTAACCGAAATGGATAAGATAAACTCGCTATAGTTCAAGTGTCTTATCACTTAAAATAATTTTACATAACATGAACTACATTGAAAACAATAGAAGTTCAACCACATAGTATAAATAAATTTGTCCATTCTGTATACGAGTTGTGCGTATTTGTGTTGATCAAAACTTGTAGTTAGCATGTTACACGTGTCTATAAGAAAAAAAATTTCAGACAAATTTAGAATTTTACTGTATGATAATTCCTTAGATAATACGACTGAAAACAGTAAAACTCACTTTTTTGCGTATCAAGATTTCCTTAACAATAATTTTCACAAGTTGCAGATATCCGGATCTCCAAATTACTAGTTATGTCAGAAATTCGAACGCAAAAAGACGACGTTAAAATCTTGCTCAAATTATGATATTTTACTTATTTTCTTGACCCAAAAAGGAAATTTAGCCTTGAAGAATGAATATACTGATTTTTACTTTGAACTCGTAACTATCCGTTTTTAATCAAGATGTTAAAGGAATTGAGCAATTGCATTTCATTAAAACAAAAGAAATTGTGAATTGCATATAATGCGCAGACAGCAAGAAATTTTTATTTTTCTGTATCATACGAAAAACATTATTGCTACATATCCTTCAAAAATATTAATGGTAAAATAAAAATTAATTTACATAATTATTTCATGGAATATTTGTTGCAAATGCTTTCTAAATGAGTTTATTCGAACATCACATAAAAAAGGAAAGCACCGGATCTGCAAAATACGTAAGAGTCGATTTCTTTTCTTCAAAAATCTGACACGAATGCAGCATTTCTAAAATTAAAAATTTTAAAGTTGTAATTTTCTTTTTATATGTGCCTATTTCATATAAAAATATAAACACCAAAAAGTATCATTGCAAAAAAGAATAGAAACTATGTATCTTGAGCTCAAAAGCGTAATTCTTTTAAATAGCACTGCCAAGTTTCCAATTCAGTGAAGTTTATTAAACAATGAAATTTCTTCAAGTACCTTAACACTGAAAGATATGCTCATGCAATTTACTTTTCGTATTACGAAAGAAATTTTATAAAACGAAGTATTATCAACTATCTTTCCTTCCAACTTTCCATGGACCATCAAAATCACCAATCTTATCAGCTGATTAAAAAAGGCAGCACCCGAAAATACATGCGAACTGTTGAAATCACAAAACAATTTAACTTTCTCCACGCTAATGAAAACATTGTGAATGTTAAATGACCAACAGAGCACGAAATATTTCAAAGTAAAGTAAATATACAAGGAGAAAAGTAAATAATGAAGAGGCTGTTAATGATTTCAGCAAGAAAAGATATTAACATTTGATACAATGTAAGGCCGATTAATTGAGGAAATTTCTTCAATCTTTATAACAAGTGTGAAATTCATAAAAATATTCTTTAATAAATCTGTACAAAGTAGAGTCAAAGACTTATTACATAGTGCAGAGTATGCATTAAAATCAAAGTATCTTTCAATTTTTCTCATTTGATAAAAAAAAATTACTTTATATTTAACGAATATACTTTAAAGTGAAATCCTTAAATGGGGGGGGGGATGGATGTTCAATATGAGAACCAATTTTACACACTGAACCAAAATAAGGCATTTCATATTAAGCCATTTGTATTCTCACCATTAAAATCGACACCTTTTTTTGCCAATCAGATCTTACTAATTAATATCTTTCTAAATACAATACTATTTACAATATCTGAAAAAATAGAGTTTTCTTAGAAAAACATGACTGAGAAGTCTCGATTCCTTCCGTCGCTTTACTACAAGTTCGTATAAAGGAAAAGTTTTATAATTTTAATCAATTTTTTTATTTTCTTTCATATTAATCTATCTTTCTGCAGTTGTAAAGATAAACTAACAAGAACCTCAAAAAATAGCACCCTATCAACAAATGTCTAGAAAAAAATTGCTGATATATTTTATAAAATTCACGTGCAATATTAAGGAGTTTTCCATTAACCTTGACATTTTTAATATCCTAATTTATCGGATTTAAATTTTTAATAAGTTTTTAATGATTTTGTTACTAGATATTAAACATTTTTGCATTTCTTGATTTCATCTCGAGCTTGAGTTTACGAAACTCAAACTTTAAAAAATCAATGCACAACTTTCGTACGTACATGGCATGGCCATTGGAGCACAATTTTGTCCTATGAAAAATTTACAATTCGTATGTAAATGTCGAAGCTCATAAAACTGAAGTGACAATTTATTTTTCTCGTAGCTTTATCGCTTTGTTTGTATTTTCTGATGGACAAAATATGAATTGTATATTTTCTTTTATTTAAGTATCGTTGCTTTTAAGAATACAAAAATGCAATCGCTACTTCTCATAAAAAGAACAATCTAATAAAATAAGATTACAAAAGAATACAATTATTTATTAAGAAATATTTTTAAATATCTATTAATTCTGATTAACTTATTTAATTACTTGAAGGAATGGATAATAAAAATTCGAACTAAATGAAATCGTTACTTTTTCTTTTTAATCCTGAGAACAAGTTAAATGGCGAGAAGTGCTGCTGGATGCATGCGGTCTTATGGGTCTGCATTTTAACGCGTTAAGATACAAACATCTGCTAGTTAAATAGTCTGAAAAACGATGCCTTCTTTTTATCAGCGTCAAAAGTTATTTTTCCACTTTCATTAAAGGAAGGATTCAGCATAACAGACATTCATATTTCTAATTCACGCGTTCCGCAGTCCTTTCAAAAATATATAGAAAATATTTTTATTTCAACACGTTTCGCCGATAATCAACGCGTAATGATACAGAATAACTATTCCACGGCAGGCGATACGGAACAGAGTAAAGAAATTCCAAATCGAGTAAATAATTGTATCACGCCCAACTCTTCATTGTTTGGCTGTCATAACAAACGCGCAGGTGTTCCTAGTTTTTTTTTTTCTGTATTTGTTGTGCAGAATAAGTATAGACATTGTTCAAAAATTTGAGTACTTGTTATTCAAATACTTGACTACTCGTCAAAACTTTTAAGATGCTTTATATTTCCTAAAAGATATTATTTTAATGCAGGAAAACGAGGAAAATTGTATCCTTTACACATTTAAACATTTTTCCAATGAGCAGGAAATAAAAAAATATTGCCAGTAACTAAAACGCTTTCCTTAGCTACGATTCTTTTAATTGTACTCACTATTACAAAAAAATGAAATAATAATTGTTCTAAAAATATTAGTTTAATTTTGCTCCAAAGTTGTTAAAAAAGATGCTAAAATATTAATTATATTTCAATTTGAATTTCTTCAAGATCATTTATTTGCTTAAGTGATAAAAATATTTTTAAAGAAGAATATCATATATATTTAGATGTTTCAAATTCCTTTGAGAAATTCTGGTAGCTTTAAAGAATATCGTAAATAGCTTCCCAGCTTTCTTGAAACTTTTTAAAAGTTGTACATAATTCATATTTTTAAAAAGAAATAAAATTCGATTTGTATCATTTCAAAAATTATCGTTTAGTAAAATATCTTCAATATATTTCAGAAAGCGCTTTTCAACAAACTACTTTTTAAATTTACCACATTTCAGTATCGGATAGCATAATAAGGGAAACTAATCATTATGAAGCTTTATTCTTCATACATAATAAAAATTTCAGTTAGTAAAGATTGAGAAAAGTGTTCAAGTTGAAATAAAATGCGGTTCATTTAATGTAATGCGGTCTGAATTTTACAAAAAAAATTAACCATCTGCCAATAAATCATTCAATTATTCCTCAGTTCGTTTTCTTATTTACGTTAATAATTAATTTTAAAAATAATTGCTTGTATATAGAATCAGCCGTTCTTGTTATTGTGTTTAACGCAATTTTGAGCAAAGTGGATATTGAAAAGTTGGCATCAGAAATAATATATTCATACATTAATTTACTACAAAGAAAGGCAAAGAATCGTAATCCTAGAAAAATTTTAACATGAACTTAATTTTAAACTTAACAGGAAAACATTCTTATTCCTTTTCTTTGGCGTATTCAATCACCAGTTATATCATTTAAAAGACGGATGCGATCATAAATCACTTTATCTTCCGTTCTATTACTTAAAAAGGCAAATTTTAAAATATTTGCGCCATTATCAGTTCACCAAATAAAATCTATATCATTGTTATTTGATGAAACGAGAACATCAACTAGTTATTTGACATGAACTTATATTTAATCAATAATTCAGAACAATATGTAATTATAACTAATGCATTCTTCTCCCTATTTTATCTCTGTGCGTGGAAAATTAATCTTTACTTTAAAGTCGTTTAAAAATGCATCTGCAAAATTTGCGGCTTAAAAAAAATAAGTTTTTCACGAGCACTTTCCAATGGCGTTAAGTTTTTATTGAGTTTTTCACGTTGAACTTATCACAGACTTCAATTAATTGATGTATAATATATGAAGCACTTACAAAGGCTAGAGAAGTATAACCATTCTAAAAGTTTCTAAACTTGAATGGTTTAAAAACTTATACTGAATCCGATTCTTATTAAAATTCGCCAATTTAAGATTCCAAATTCAGTTTTGATAGTTTTTAGTCTAATGAATTCGACCAATTACGCAGCGAATTTGTTTTCATGAATGATAATCAAAGATCCTAAGAGAATTCGTCTTGTGAATAAATGCTGTTCAACACACGACATTTATGGCCCGATAAATAAAATTATAATTCAATTATAAAGAATACAAAAAATGTTTCGTTATCAAAAATTTTTCCTTTATCCTTCATATTGCTCCAATTACTTAAGATATTTTTCTTTCGGCAATAGCTCATTACAAAGTGCCACTGTCCGTAGTAAACAGAAGTTTGTGATTTCAACATTTTAAAGAACAGATACAAGAAGCTGTCCCTTATTTAGTTTTATAATATATATATATACACAAAAAAAATTACACTTTTAATTTAGAGTAAAATTAGGTTGCTCAAATAGCTAGTCTTTAGAAGGAAATCTACACATTACATTTATAAAGTTAGTTTAAAAAATTGTTAAATTCAATGTTACAAATACAGCCTTTGTATTCACATAAAAAAATTAATGAAATGGTTGATTACTTTTTAATTCAATCATTTTCCCTAGAAGTTCAATTATAATGACATTTTTCATTATGTTGAAAATCCTCTTAATAGATAAACAAAGTTTCTAAATGTATTAAAATAATTTGGGCATTTAATTCAGATCTGTTAACATTTGTTGTTACTCTTTCATAAACGTACGTTTGAAAGTTACGTTTAAAATGACTCCAAATTATGACTCCAAAAATTTTTCTCAATGAAAAAAACTGACTGCGATCACACAAAGGTCTAAAAGAGCAACATATTTTGAACTTTCACTCTTAAATAGTACAAAAGTGTCAGAGAAATAAAAAGGAAGACTAAAAATATCACTAATTTCATAAGAATTCATAATTAAAATAACATTGATACATGTAATTTGAATTATATTTTTATACAAAGTAGAGAAATCCTAGTTCTCAATTACTGTAAAATTTATTAATTTCCAGCTACGGAAAAGAAATTCATTTTTTTTTTAGTTTTATAACAAAAAATAATGGATGGATAATTTATAACAATTATCCATCCATTAATTTATACATATTTATAGCATTTTAGGATATTTTGAAAATTGAGAACTTAGGATATTTTGAAGGCAGTCAATTTTTTTATGAATTAAATTTTTAACCTCTATGCACAATTTTTTTCTTAATATAGAATTCAAAAACAGCACAATTAATAAACAGCATAGCAAAATATATAATAAAATTCATATTATTTTAAGAATTTCTATATTTATCTTTTTTTTTTCTTTTTTCATTATTTTCATTTCTTTTTTCATTTTTTCTTTTTATATTTTTTTTTT
>JAOUZG010027140.1:2525521-2547924 GCA_026289955.1 Argiope argentata | reverse complement strand
TTTTTTTTTTAATTTTGAGCTCACATTTTTTTTTAATTTTGAGCTCACATTTTTTTTTAATTTTGAGCTCATTTTATTTATTTTTTTAATTTTGAGTTTCCGTTAAATTTAAATTCATTTATTTCGAAGAACTTGTTTAAATTAAATTAAACAGAATTTAAACAATTATTGGAAATTCACTACAATACGTTTTCAAAACTTCGCAGAATCGCTCAATTTGAAAGCATAAATGATAAAAATATAGAATAAACTGAAAATTATACATTGGTGCAAAATTTAGATTTAATTTTCAAAATTTGAAATACTGCATTTTGGAGTCTCAGTCTTTAATAAGTAATTTTACAGACAATATTCATACAATTAACAGTAAAAATCTACAGTCACAAAATTAAACATCATTTCTCAAATATATATATATATCTGGAGTCATTTTGTACTTTGAAACAGTTTTCTTTCCATAAAAGTTTCAAATAGTTTTCAAAAAAATTACGTTCATTTAAGATATCAAGATTTTACTTAAAGAAAAATAAATTATAAAACGCTTATAGAAAGCATATTTTGAAGAAATGTACATATTTTATTACATAAAATTAAATGCGTCAAATGGTGATAAAAGTAATAAAAGCAAAGCCATAATTGGGATAATTTTAATCAAATCTTATTTATCAAAATATCTTACAGTGAACTGATTCAACAGTGTACGTTTTAGAAGCAAAAGCGTTATCGTTAAATCAATTCACAGAACTAAATGAGCAACCCTGATTAACATTTATTGAATTGATCGAAATAGGCTACATTTATAATTCTGGTACATTTACAGTATTTATAATCAGTCACGACAGTCCATTTTTCTAAAATGTAAGTCAAAAGTCTTTTGACTTACAACTTGTTGCCTTTGAACATGGAACAATAATCTTGTTTCCATGATACGTTTATTCAGTTATTAATTCATATTATTCTACTCATTAATAAGGCAGTGACATGAGGTTTAGAACCTCTAAGAGGAGAAATTTCAAAAATTCAGCGTTTTATGAGGAAAAAAATTTCTGAATTCAGCTACATAGTGTTACATTTTAAAATTAGTTTTTTTCTTTCCTTAAAATTTAGAGCTACTTAATGACAAACAAATTTTGCCATTAAATTGTTTAATTGTTCATTGACACGAACAGTTCAGTAATCCTATTTATAAATATTCTTCCTTCCAGTATTAAAAGTAATTTTTATCCCTAAACACGAATTAAAATGAATCGCATTGAAAGCTTCTAAAAGATAAAAGGTATCCAAATAGTTCAGATATTATGTGCATATTACATTGGACAAAGTTATGAATTTAATTTTACTAAAGATGTTTTTAAATTTAAAGACAATTCATTGCTAAATTGGTCGAAGTACTATCAACAGAACAACTTCAAATCACTTATTTTTATTTAAACATTTTAACAAAATCACTCAGTGGTTTAATTATACAGCATGAGAATTAAAATTGATATCATAAAAACAAATATTTTCCAAATGAAAACGCATGTGAGAAATAAGATGAATTATTGTCGTGTTAACAGCAGAATTGCAAGAAATTAATGATCCATCCAATTATTCAAATATATTAGTTTGCTTTAAATAAAGTATTGCATAAGAAATTTTCTAATCAAATTCAACTACGCAAATCGTAACAAGAAAATAATTTCACTTAAAACATTGATGTTTAGAGTGACTTTTCCTATTTAACTACTTCAAAAAACAGCACAGCCGTTTTTAATTTTCCCTTCACCGTTTAAATATGTTTTGAGTGAACCGATATGACATAAAATTTAAAAGGTAAGTTTCAGCGTACATTTTTATAACATTTTAATAACATAGATTGCATTTAAGAAGCTAGATGTTTCCTCAACAGATAATTTATTAAAACTCATCCCAGGAGAATAATTTAGAAAGAGAAGAATGCATTGATTTCAGTAGATTTCATAAATATTTTTACAATTATATAGCGTCATATCGTTTTTATAAATATGCAAATATGGAAAACGCTCCTAACATATTTGCGATAAATTTGCATTTAAACTTAGATTCTATTCGTCAACACAAATATTTTGTGGAAATATAACCACCAATTTCCTTCCTTTTGGCTTTTAAGGATAAAACATTAATCCAAAAGATTTTATTCCTAATATTTACTTAAAATGAAACAGAATTCCGTAAAACAATTTGAAAATTAATGTATATATATTTAAAAAATTTAATAAATACGGTATAACTAAGCTTTTCTTTTAACATATTAAAGAATATGAAAGAAACTTTCATAAAATTCCTAAAATTATGATTTTAAAAATAATTTATATCCCTCAGCAGATGATTAATGTTTATTAAAGCTATTGACGGAAATGGACAATTCCAAGTTTATGCTACTTTCCAAAATTTTTCAAATTAAAGAAATTGTCTCATCTCCTACCTGCAAATTCGATAAAATGTGGATTTTCTTTTATATAAGGATGTGTGGCAACAAAATGCCTTTTTTTTTTCTTTCTTTTGAAATAATACACATAACACGTTATGCGCTTGCTAGGAACAAAGGAAGAATTCAAAGTAATACATAATTATTTTAAATATTCCGATAATAAAGTAACAGATATTTATATTAATATTTATAGTCTGAATATAAATCTTCCTATTTGAAGTAAAACAGAATAGAGGAATGTTAATTAAAGGAATTTAAAACATGTTTCGCATGGTATTTTGATTAACGAGAAGCTTATTGTTATCTAATGAGGAAAAAACATTGAAAGGTGTCATTTGTAAACGCATTCTATTTGTAAATACTGAAGGTGCATTTCTGAAATTCAGAAAGGATAAAATTCCGAAATGTACCAGTCAAATAAAAATCAATATTTTGGGCTATTTTAGACACGGTGTCCCCTTAAGTCTTCAGCAGCTGAGCGTAGGTTACATTTAGGTTGATTGATAGCGGGAGGTAATGGTTTTATCTTAATTTTTGGAAAATAAAATCACGCATCGCAATGAAGTATATATGCATAATTTTCAGAAAATTATACACTTAAAAATAAGCAGAGAAATAAAAACATATGGGCATTTTGAAATTTCAAGATCTGAAGATTCGCCAGTATTCTCATTTAAAGATGCTGACGTTTTTAACATGTTCTTGTATTCTTATGTAAAATTTGTTTTTTTTTATTGGAGTTCTATTTTTTTAAGGAAACATAAATTGCATCATTTGTAAATAAGTTGAGAATTGTGTTTTTTACTAAATATTTTTTAAATCGAAAGTTATATCTATAATATTTTTTCCGTCCTCTCCTGTCCTCGAAAATTTATTTTTTTTCCTTCTGTTTTCGACCTTATTAGAAGAAAAATTAAAACTCAAACAAATAAATGTTTACAAATAGTTTAAAGGCTTTAAAATGCAGAACACTTGACGCTCGTTGTGACAGCCATGCAGAAATCTCACTTGAATATGCTTGACGCATACAGACGACGAAGAGGATTAATTCGTTGTTTCGGATTTGTTAGCGAATCAAATCGAATTTAGAGAAACTTCTAAAAAATAGAATTTCATACTCGTAAATTCTTGACTTTTACTAAGTTATGAATGAATTACTGTTTTTCATACAGCTGACATTCCTGATAATTATTTTGATATGCATTAAAGAAGAATTTTTCCCGAAGTCTCAATCTAAGGAAATTATTAAGTCGCATCCATGGCCCTTTTTCCCCATTTAACGTCTCAGTGAAGGCTGAATTTGATCTCTTTCCATTTCGGTAAAGAATTCCGTAATATATTTTCAAGCAGTATTCCACTGTCCAAGTAGAAAATTTATCAAAAACTGAAAAATACCTAACTTATTTTTTTCCATTTCAATTTAAAACAAGAAAGGAAAAAGGACTGAAATATAGTTAGCAGATATCTTTGCACAGGACAAAAGGTTTCACTGCATGCCTATCAGATTAAAAAATAGCTTAAACACTTCAGGGTGTGTGCCTTTTTAAGTCAATTTGAAAGGAAAAAAATTACACAAAAACGATTTTGAATCATCTCAAAATGGTGAAAATAATCTAATGAGAAATAAATCACATATCCTTTTTTTTCACTAAAAATTTTTTCTATGGTTGAATAGGATCTGCAAAGATATTGTGATGAGAAAAGCTTGAAAGTTTAGAAAGCACCTCAATGCAATCTTTTACTAAAAATTAGACTGAGTGTTGGAAACCAAATAGAAATAGTGCAATATTTAATTTGAAAGAATTAGGATAGATTTTTTTTTGAAAACATTTTTTAAAAATTCATTCTTTTAATTTAAACGATATTTTTTGGATAATATAATTATTGAAACAAAATTTCGAAGCTACTGACACAGTAATTTTTTAAAATCTCTCTGATCTGAGTTTTCCTCTGAAAATGGAGCTCTTTTCAGGGCAAATCACTAACAATATTCAATGAAGAAATTTATTTTCAAATTTAAACCATAAATTCAATAAAAAAATCCTTTAATTAAGCAAAAAAATAGTTTTTGACTAAAAGACGTTGGATTCTACTTTTGAGCTCAAGATATTTTGTAAAGCAGTCAACAGTAAAAGCAATAAGAATACAAATACGAAAAAATAAGCAATATCTAAACACAAGTTACTTTGAAAAGTAACTAATATGTAAACTGAAGATCTCCAACGATTCAAAATATTGAAAAATTAGGAAAGTGACAGTTTCTTGAAATTCTTAGTTAATGGATTATCAATTTCAAGATTGCCAAAAAAAAAAGAAGCTGAACAAAACGGCAAAGCTATTCAAAACGTGGTAGAAACAAAAAACACGACATTTGAAATGTGATTCGTAGTTGATTATTATAAACTGATTCAACTTATTATTCTAGCTGATTTAAATTCCTTCGTAGGATAATTTTAAAATTCTCCTAATTGTGAATAAAAATCGATCAAATAGTGACTAACAAAATCATCGAAGCTAATCTAAATCTATTCTGAGCTTTATTTAAGCACAACGAACAGACTTTTCAACCCGGCTATTTTATCGATTTGAGAAGGATATGAAGAAACAATTCGTTAGAAGAAACTACTCGTTCAAGAAATAAATATCACTCAGAATTTCTGGATTATTATAAATTGCATTAAATAAACTAACCCAGTTTTGCTAACTTTCTGTAGGGAATTCACTGAGCGTCTTCTCATATCATTAATACAAATTGATGAGTCAAAAGGCATTAGTTAGTGATCAGAAATAAAAATGCGTCTATGGTTGTTGTTTTTTGTCTTAATGGTCTACTGTGTAAATATTCTAACGTACAATTTCGCTATACATTTGTGCATTTTTTTTTACGACTACAGGTGAGCAATATCTCAAGAAACGTCATTTTTATAGATGTTTTCTAGACGTTAATGAATATTATTGTGTTCAGAATAATTTTAACCATCAGCACCAGTCATTGTCAATCATAAGAAAAAAGTTATATTGCCCTTATACACCAATTGCAAAACCCTGATAATTTCACAACTAAGGAAAGTTCCGCCATATCTAACTGACTTCAATTCTTGTAACAAAATTTATTACTAAATCCATTTTTAATTATTCTTTGTGTCCAATATCTCATCCCAATATATATATATATCATCTATTTTTCAGGCAGAGCGGGCAAATGCAGCACTAGACCCTAGTGAATTCTTAATTAGAAGACGGAACAAAAACGCAATTTCCTGTCCCGAAATTGAAAAATTCAGGTTTATGCGAGATTTCATCCTCAAAGAGAAATTTTAAATAATTTTACTACATATTTAGCCTCAATTATTAGCTATACAACCTGCCTTTTTAAAATCTGTGAGGTAAATTCTCTATTAATCTATATTTCCGAATTACTCACGTTACTTCAATGGCGACACTTAATTTTCTTTTGAAAGAAATGAGTATTCGTATTTCCAACAAATTACTTCAAAATTTTAATTTTAGAATTTACTTAAAGTAATAAACCAGCTAAGCAAAACCGCAGCAACTATTGAAAAAGGTATAAATATCCTTATAAAGATAGTAATCTTGATACTAAGAAATAATATTAATCAAATGGTTTATAAATTGTTAATTATTCTTTTAAAGCAGAATTACTCTGATCAATAGTAGAAAATTCGGATCGATTTCTTTGTATTTGATGGTGTATTTGCTAGGACTTTCAAGACTTTTTCAAACTGAAATTTCTGGAAACGCTCATTTTTTTTATCATTACGTTTTTTAGTATTAATTCGAAAAACTATCCAAGTTGAAGAGCAAATCTCCTCCGTAGGCGAAAAAAAACAGTATTAAACAACCACTAAAGCAAGCTATGTTTCTGAACTGCAGTCATAAGCAGAATACACCTTTACTCCCTTTTGAACAAAACTTTCTCTAAACTTTCAAATTTATTAAAGGATATAGCGCAATTCCTTTAATTAAACGAATTTCAATTCCTTTCCCATTCGCAGGAAATTTCAGATACCGCAGTCGGTTCAGATTTTATCTTCCGTTTAGAACATCATGAGCAACTTCGTGCAAGCTCATCTTTAACGAACAGTTCGACAAACAAAAGCTTATTCCTCTCACTCCAATAAATCACAAATTCGAGTAATGAGAGGAGCTTTTTTTTTCTTAATGAATTTACTAACACATGCTGTTTCTATGCGGAAACACCAGGCAAAAGTTAATATTTAAGTTCATAAGACATTTTATAAAAGATGTTCAAACAAAATTATACATGGTATTGGCCTTGGCATTTAAAATTTCACTAACACTGTGTTAGGCGTTTTCACCATTTACAGAAAAGGGCAATATTATATTCTGATTCTGCATATTCATTCATCTTACAAGCCAAGAGTTGATATGTTCATTCACTCCACTCATGTCCTAGATTTAAAGTGGAAGGATTAAATTGGGCAAATGTTCAACTTTCTATTGCACATCCATTCTGATCAAGCAGAAAGAATTTTGTCTTGCATTCAGTAAATTATTAAATGCGGAAAATTTTGACTTTGGTATGTAATTAATCTTAAGCGAAATATAAATCATACAAGACCTTGTATCGGAAAGTTATGCAATTTCTTAACGAATAGTGCAATGAAGAGATAAATCTAAAGTTCCTAATATATACATATATTAAACTCCGCCTTCCTAGATGTTCCTTTGTTTGTAAGATCTCGAGTATTTCAGAGCGCAATAATGATTAATATTTGACTTGAAGAAAATTTGGTCACTACTGAGAGCAGCGGCAGGATTCAAATTTGATAAAATTAACAAACATCCAATGCATCTTTAACTTGCAATCTAACCTTAAGAACCAAATGCTTTTGGTTATCGATCTAACAGGTTTTTTTTAAAAAAACAAAACCTCTCAATAGAACAAATGTAACTGACTATTTTTGGTACTTACAGTTATGCGCTAATATCATTCCAAGCGACTATGTAAGCGAGAAATTCCAAGTTTAACTCATTCACTGCCAGCTATCAGATCGAGAGTTTCGCAGTGTTTTCACTTTTGCTTGAGGAAAGGGGTCTTAATGCAAAATTATCATGCTGAAGAATCGATATCTTTTTATTACCGATATTTGTCAAAGAATTTGGACCCCCTGTGATGAATCACGGTTCTATTTTTCAGAAAAAATATACACCCTTATATTACTACATTCTGGGATGCTGTTGATTCGCGGTTAGATTAAAATATTAAGCACTTGGAATCAATGGATAAAAGCTTCATTTGCGCTAAATTCTGTTATAGTGATAAAAATTTTATCCGAAAGTGGCCGTTGGGAATAGAAAATTTTTGCTAAGCCATGTTTATAGCAGTACTTGATACGTCCTCCCTTTTAACGTATCCATGGTTTTCGTTTGATTTAAAACTTTTGATAAAACTTATAAAATCATGAAACTGGAGGTAGACTTCGCAACATTCTCATTCGTTAAAAATTTCCATTTAAAATTTTTTTTTAAATTTCAAGGACCAATTTTAAGTAATCAGGGTGAAATTTTAAAAAATAATAAAATACACTTTTTTAATGCTATACCACTATTTTTGTTAATTTTCAAATGCATAATAAAACCGATACACTCTTACAAGAGCAGATAATTAGCAATCAAAGGCCTTTCTGATTCGAGTGTTGGCCTGAAGTCCAATTCCCCCTCCTGGTTAGATTAACAACTCGCGGCCAAGCATTGCTCTATTCTTTTCATTATTTATCCCAAAAATTAATTCAAAACAAAACATTTCTAATAAAGATCAGATATTATTTTAATAGAATCTTTTATTCTCTTTTTATCAGTCACTTCCAACTAATAAAATTAATTTACAGAATATCCACAAATATTAGCCCCGTTTTGTCAAAATATAATATAGAATATTAAGGCACTTACTGCCTTTTTTTGTATTGATATATTTTTATGGTTTTGCATATGTTACAGATTCTGATATTCGGATTTTTTAATATATTTATCTTCACAAATTATTCTTTTTTTTTTTTTTTCCTATTTCTCAAATTTCGATGTTCATAAGAGGAAGGATATAGTTAAAGACCTATAAACACGTCAAAGGATATTTTTGCATTATTAATATATTTCGTAAAAGAACGACCCTGTTCAACGTTAAAGGGTTTAACATATAACCCAAAAATCAAACCATAACTAAGGCCTTATAGAATTAGCATTTAATGGATTCACATTTTTTGTCTACTGGCAACCGAATTTATTCCTTTAATTTGAACTATGTAGTATGATCACCTCAAGTGCCACAAATGCTGACACATTTCGAACCCAAGTGAAACAAGGATTGATGAATGCCTCAGTTTCTAAACTTAGCGAATGACTTCACACTTGGTGATGCATTCTCGCCGTTTCAAGCAGTGAATAAGTTAAAAATGTTTTTAAAACTCTGCTCTATGACTGCAGTCCAACGTTTTAAAAATATATCGTTCAAATTTCCACCTTCTGTGCAACATCAAATTTTCAACCCTTCCCGCTCGGTTAAACCGCGTTGCAGGAACAGAATTCCTTGCTTGACCAGCAATGCGGGATCGGTGCGTCTCTCCCCGAGGAATGTCGCGCCGAATGAACCCACCCCAAGGACACGAGAAGAACGGTGGGGCGACACAAGTAGGATCGTGCCGCTGTTTAGAAGGAGAACTCTCCTTACACTTGCCCATGTGCAGTTAGATAATTGCATTAAAAACTCACGTCAGCATTGTATATTTTTGAATGAGATTCAATGACATATGCACATCACTCACTCACTCAAAACTGGAAGAAAAAAAATCTTTGCATTCTGATGGCCACTAGAGATTATGGATATCCTATACAGCTGTAAAATAAGCATTTTTAATCTTTGAAGAAAATTTTTTTTACGTATCGGTTATCAAATACCATGCCATCTATTTACAACTACTCACTTATCAATTCAAATATTCATTCAACTAATTTATAAGTAGGTAATCATTGCATATTATATATATATATATATATTACTAATGTGTGTGTTTATGCGTACGCGCGGGCGTTCTTCTGCGCATCAATGCATATTTTGAGTTTGAAAGCGATCGGTATAGATTTAAATATCCCCCTAATGGATTTTAATATTCCCCTAAGGATTTCAATGATTTTATTTCTATTATTTTTTCTACCGTAGCTAACCATATACTGTTGCTTATGTTTTTCTGCCTTCAAGATAATTTCACTCATCAAGACAAGTTTTTTTTTTTCATGAATGCAGCTGAAGGTCCCCTTCCGATGGTAAATGAACTGAAGTAAATTTCTATAACATTGGTAGTCAATGTTTACAATGTCAACAAATTGTATTTCCTAGCAAGAAATCGTGGGCAGCGTTCTTTTTCTTTTGTTACGACTATAAGCTATCGCTCTCCGATTCATCCAATCACTAAAGAAATGAAGCAGCATTTTTTTTTTCAACTTACAAAAAATATCGACGAAAAACTGATGATACACATCTATTTCGTCGTCCTGGTACTATTCGTCTAAAACGAGGGGAGTCGTTAATATCTCGACTTTGAATTTTTTGGCAATTCTTTTTTCCTTTTTGACGTATAATGTAGCCTACGAAAAAGTAAAAATGTCTTAAATTTTATGAGAAAAGGAAAAAGAAATTCACTGTGTGAACTTTGAAACAATTCTCTAATGTTGCAGCCATTTTGCGTCATTTAGATTTAAAAGTCCCCTTTTTAAGTTTTAAAAATTCTACAATAGATCGGAATCATTTGAATGCCAAATTAAAATACATTCACGAACATTAGCCGAAGTAGGACAGACTGCAAATATCGATTACAAATATTTAAAAAGAAGAACTTCCGTTAATTCTTTTTAAATTTTATCTGTTCATTTAAAAATTTACACGATATTTGACTTTGCAGTCGTCATAAAAAGGAATTATATCACAGCTTTCCCTGAACACCCAACTAATTTGAAGACAAATGTTTAAAATATGCCCTAGGCACACAAACGCATGCTACCTCGGATGGAGTTCAATCTCGAATTCGCAGTTCCATCCTGATACGAAACCCTGATCAGCATTCCAATGCTCAAATTGTGATTATTTAGTCGGCAATAAATGGATGTAACTCAGATGACCAAAACTATTGGATGATCTACATCAGTTGCAAATTTAGACTCGGTTCAAAAATTGTGAATCTATGCAAGATTTGCCTGAATAAACTAAACCCCCAAGTTCTCCCTTTTTATTTATTGATAATTCATTTTAAAAATTACTAAGACTTCGATTTTAAGGAATTTAGTTCCCCAAAAATTCAATTTTTCAACTTTTATTCAACACAAAATATAATAACCATAATATCGCTAGTGTTAATAAATTGGATTGAAGAAAATATTTTAAAAATTGGCTAAATATATTTTTTCCCAGCTAAAAATGTGCAAATATTTGTTCCATTTTATCTACAGAATTTGTTCATTGCCCACGACCTGAACCCCTAAATCGAAGTACCGATTTAATGTTTTGAAAATTTGATCATACTAACACGCGTTATTTCTACATCTTTTTGGATGGTATTAAACTTCAGAAAGCTATTTTCGAGATATATCAGTAATCATTACCACCAAACATTCATTGTAACTAGAGTAATAACTCGCGAATTACTAAAAATGGCTTTTCGAATTTGGTTCAGATTTCCAGTTTAAATGCAGAGTGATCATAGAAAAATGGTAAAAATTGGATTACAAAATTTCTGAGGGCCTTAAAAAAGACTGGGGCATATAGCATTAAATCCTCTCATGTTACACCATCCTTTAATCCAAGATTTATCTACGTTTATTGGAAAATTAATGTGAATGAGTAGAAACTATACCGAATTGTCAAACTACATACCATCACAGAAGAAGCTATATTCATGCAATTTTTACCTTTCTCATTAATGACATAAAAAGTAAAGCTAAAAAATTTTGTATCAAAAAGGCTGGGTCCTTAAAAATAAGAACAAATATTGAATATAAGTTATTTTAGATCAGAATTGGTTTTAGTAGACCATACTTTTGTATTTCATGTTAAATAAAACTGTATACTGTGATAATTCACTATCATAGTGGCCATAGAAAAGCAAAGGGTTTTAAAAATTCATTGTATAATAAATCAGTAAATATGAAATTCAAAATACTCACCTGATACCATAAGCTGCATTTTATAGGGTTTTGCAGTGTTTGTACTCTCAAGTCACTCATCTTTACTAATATTTTCCAAAGCAACCACATTTCATTTACCTTTCATTCTTAAAATGTCTCACTAAGTAAACATTTCAACCAATACTAAAATTGCATCAGACTAAAATCGTACAAAATTGATGTTACAAGCTAGGAGAAACCGTATTTAAGTTTCACTTAAAAGTCTTTAGTCAGATTCTTTAAAAAAATTTTCACTATATTTATTGAATGCATGTTTAAGGTGAATGAAATATTTATTACTTGCGAAATTAAATCTCCTCTTTGGGAAGGTGCAATAGGTAACTTTTTTTAAATGCTGCGAAATTTTCAGAAAAAACATTAGCGGCTTCCAAAGCCTAATAACTATTGCTTCGTTATTTGAACTAGTGGTTAGTTAACTGCAAGGTTTCGTGAGGGAGCTTCTTCAAAATGCCGGAGAGGTATCAACTTTTTTTCATCATTCGTAAGTTTTGGTCAATTCAACTCGATTGATGCAGATGGGCCATATCATAAAAAGGAGTCCAATGGAAATTATTATACTTCACGATTATATCTTAAAATTTTTCCAGATTACATAAACTTGGTAAAATTTAATTCCTAAATATATTTGGTCATCATCAGGTCAAGCTACAAAAAGATATTTGGCATCTGCCCCAAATTTTCGACAGATTCCACCTCGAACCCACTATTATATCTCAGTTCAATTAGTAAAATAGAATTTTCCTAAACCCTCATATATACTCAAGCGCTATCCCCTCCTCTAGAAGGAAAATACCTGTAGTATCCCAAGTCCGCACACACGAAACTTCTGTGCTTCTTTGTGTAATCAAGGAAACCAAGCAAGTATTTGACTTTTTTAAAGACTTATAGCGAAATCAAAATGTAAAACAAAACTGCAATTTTAGTAACGAATTCACGTATAAAATGTTCAATGTTGCATATTGATTTCGTTATCAAATTAATACACAAGTGACTAACAAATCAAACATAAGGAGAGACAGATTCGATAAAAATTTAATCTTTAATTGACGTTTTGGTTCACCTATAAAATTTTACCCACTTAGCTCATTGCGTGGTAATGGTTATCCTACTTATTTGCACTCCGACAGGCTTATTCAATAAATGAAAGGACTTTGAAATTCATCAAATACAAAAATTCACTGTCGAGACCACACACCAAATTTCATTCATTTGTTCAGAACGTTTATTAATAATTCTGGTGAGAAAGACAACCCTAATTCCAAAAAAAAAAAGGTTTTTCGAACTCGTGGAAGTCTAAAACATGGGGATTCATCGAAATCTCATATTCAAAACTTTTTCCGATATCAATACCCCCCCCCCCTTAGTGCCCTTCAAGCAAAAAGATTTTGCAAACTAGACAAAAGCTATTCACGGTAGGTTTCACCCTCCCACCAGCCCTTCAGGTTTCCTAGGTTTGCATAAAACTGTCCAAAACAAAGCCTGGCGTATTTTTCCTTCGATAATAGATTATTGTATTTAAAGCAAGCGATCACTTAAAATAAACACAGTTCATTAATGCAAAAATATTACGAACTGACTTTTATTTAGGCAGTTTCCTACAGAATCATTTTTTTAAAAAAATTCATTGATAAAATGAATTGGAATAGTACTCACATTAACGAAGAGAGAAAATGACGACGAAAAAATGACGGGCGAGCTGGAACGATGATGTTGCAACCAACCCATGTCTGAAAAAAAGAATGGAATTTTATGAGTAACAAGTAATATAAAAAACAAATATTTAAAATCAATTCCTACTTTCGATATTAGAATTTTTTTTATTTTAGTTAATTTTTATCAAATAATGACAATTGTTTTTCTTGTGTTCCGCTTTACAACGCAAAGAGGCGTGCAGTAGCTTCTGCGGTATGGACCCCTGAGAACCCGAAAAACGATGACCATTGACACAATACCTCCAATGGTGTAACTCTCGACATGGAGAACTTTGCGACCAGGTTCGAACTCGCAGCACAAGAAATGCAAATCCAACGCCCTACCAACCAGGTTATCCCGACCTGGACAATTACAAATGCTATAAAAAAACTATTATAAAGGTAAGAAGATTAGTTTTTGATTAATTAATAAAAAATTAACGAATTAATATTTGTAAAAACATTAACATCAGATGTCATCCACTACAAGTTTTAAAAATTTTACTTGAACTTGATGGGATGAATAAAAAGTATTTTATTAACGATTGAAAATTTGAACAAGATATATGTATATAGGGAGAGTGTGAGCTAACAGTAGAAATTGAAAAAGAAAATTTCTTTGATTTCAGGTTTAAAGTTTTTAAGCGATCATAAATCATCTCGTATGTAACAAAACAGAAACTAAAATTTTAATACAAAATGATAAATTATATTTAAATGGAATTTATGGTATCATCAAGCGTCCATACACATTAAGGGGTTAGTGATGCTATTTTTTATGCTATCTAATTAAAGATTTTCAGATTTGAAAAGTTGGCACTGATCCAATTGATCCTCAAAAGACACATCTGAATTGATGATTAGTTCCAAGTAATTTAATATATCAAGTATTAAAATCTGAACAGCAATTTAAGTTTTTAATTATATATAGTTAGTTATTCGATGCAAGAATCAATAACTTGATAAAAATATTTTCATTTGAGGAGTCAATCCCAACTTAAAATAATCTCCCTGTAACAATTATTTTTAATTCTGTTTCAGAAATTTTAGGTTGTAACTTTTAAAGACAGATTCCTGGATCGAATTTAAAAAGTACACAATTCCTAAGACTTCAACAGTGGGTAGCATGAAACAATGCAGCCGGCGTGAAATTCTTCAACGATTTTTTTCTTTCAAAATTTGATTAACAGGCATTTTTTTAAAAATACGGGGTGTAAAAAAAATCGGTAGGTCCGATGAAATTTCTGCAATTACCCAACTCCCAATGGGGTTGATAAATGAAGTTAATGGAAGATTTTATTTACCAAATACATGTTCCATTTTTACTTCCTCGTAAATAAAAGGAAGAGAATCAAAATAATCGTTAAAAATTGTACAGCAAGTTTTAATTTCTTTATTACACCAGCGAAAAACTGTTTGATGACCTATGCCAAATTTAATGTGCACTAGACATGCGTACGCACTGAATATTTCATGGAATCTTGCTTCAAATCTGAAATTCCTGACTTTCGAAGACCAGTCTGAATAAAATATAAACAAAATAAAATGCAAATCATTTGTGTCAACCATTAGTTTGGATGTTTTTTCATTGCACTATCCCATATGAATGAACAGTTAACATAACAATCCACAAAGATTTCTCTAAATAGATTATCTGGATAAGACACATAACAGAGCATTCAACCCTTTGCACTCCGACAGTAATTTCATGCATAATTCGTCTAATATTTGAGTCCGCTGAGAAAAATGTTTTAAGCAGAATTCTTCTGAAAAAATTCATCAACATCGTAACACTTAAGCATTTTTAACAAACAAAAATTTAAAAAATAAAACTTCAAAATGATGCACTGTATTAAGTAACGGGTTCTCATTTGTGAGAAGCCATTAGATTGCAAAGGGTTTAATATAGACAGCGGCTGATTTAAAACAAGGAAAACTGGGCAAAAGCTTAAAGCCTCCAGAGTGAGAGGACTAGAGCAGGTATACAGATTTAAAATCTGTTTTCTTTCTTGCGAAGTAAATTTGTAAAAATTCTGTGAAGGATACAACCTCAGGAGAATATTTATCAAATGTACCTGATTAATTTTCCAAGTTTTCTATCCCGTTCACTTAATTATTAGATTTATAAAAACAGAACACCTGCTCGAATAATATCGTGCACAAACGCGGTCGTCGGAAAGTCTGAAGTCACAATACACATATAAAAAGATAGTATTTCTCAAAGTGAAGTTAAAAAGTATTAGCCTAAAATAAATCATATGTGTGTTAAAAGATGAGCTGAAATGTGGAATTAAATTGACTATCATAATAAAAAAGAAGCTTGCTAGCGTACACCACTTGAGGCCCCAATAGGTCCAAATTCAACACTTAAAAACAAAGACATTGGTAAAAATCGATTAAAATTTCAAATTAAGGCAATAGATTAAAACTGCAAAAACTATTTTTATCTATTGTGAATGGCTAGTGAATGCGAGTATTCGTTTGCAAAAGAAAAATAAATTTATTATCTCTATCAGCTTGCTCGAGTATTAGTTATTTGGTTATTATTTTATCGTTTTTTTACCATGTCAGAACATATTTTTGGATTGTGGGTTTTGACGTCAACAAAAATCCTTAGGCGAAAACAAAAATTTAATATGCACGAGGATCTCAAAAAATCAGCTTTTAATGATATGTTACCATAGCATTTACAAAAGCTCTGAATAAAAAAAAATAAGTTAATGACTACAGCAAATAAAACCAGAAAAATGCCATGTTGAGCACGTGGTTATATGGAATGGAATAAATAGGAACCGTGATATTTTTTTAAACAATCAATGCGAGACAATTAAACAATCAATGCGAGATTTGGATCGTTTGCCATACTAAAGTGACTCATTCGATGAAATAATTCAAATGAATAAAAATATCATTCAACTTGCACGAACACGTGGTGCTTGGCCGCTCAAGAAATGATGTTCTGACATGATGCATTGAAATATGCATAGCAGATTTCATTTTAATCTTTTATCTGGTTATTATTTTATAGTTATTGTTTTATCGTTTTTTATTATTAAGATTAGAATTTCTGCCATTTGTTCACATTTAAACAGCTGTTATATGACATTTTCTTTTTCTTCAACTGCCGGAGTTTTAAAATATTAAATGCGCATCATTTTATTAGTTACAACTCTGAAATTCTTATGGTATGCAACATGAGCATAGGGTATGATTTTGCATGAACGGATCATTTATGAATCTCAGATTAATAATAATAAAAATCTTCAGAAATAATAGAACAATGATTTTAAAAAATTCTTTCATATTTTTGAAATTTAAGTTTTGAAGTAAAATTATGTTTTCAATAAAGTATGCAAAATATTATATAGAGCTAACATATCTATAAAAATGTGTCTATGTTCCATTTCAGTGCGCATGGAACAATACAAATTTTATAATATTTTCACTTTTTGCCAAAAACTTGAAAAATGCCTAGTGAATTTAGATGGAAATTTTTTTCAGAATTCGATTAATGTAATAAAATTTAAAAAAATATCTCCGAAAATGTGAAATTTTGATTTCGACGTTCATTGTATCCTTAACACATTTATCACAAATGCCTTTAATAAAAAATGGACAATAAAAGAAATTCATTTCTCAGTTATAAACGAGTTTTGATTGATATAGGAATAAGGATTAAATTGCTAAATGTGACGAAATTGACAAAACAAACCCTATTTCTGATTAACAAGGACTGATTGAATTAAATATCTATTTTTTAAATTAGTTGGTGGCACCTACCAAAGGAATCGAATAAAAATTCTACTCCAGCGCTCATTTAATCGCCTTATTCAACTTTTGTCATATTTGTAATGATTTTTTCCACATGAAATTAAGAGTGCTTTAATAACAAAAATAATTGCTAAGAAAATCTGAGCGTTTACAAAAAAAATGATTTAGAACAAAAGGCAAATTGGGAACCTTCAAACGAGAAAAAAATATTTTTGAAGCTTGACTGAAGAGTGTAAATTGATCATATAAAAAAGGAGCTAAAACATTTTGCCATAATATTTTCAACTTTTCGGAGTTACTTTTTGAATATCAAATAACTTTCAGTCATTGTCATTCCAAATACATAACCGCAGAGAAGGATATGATCTGCAACTCATTTGAAATCAGGAAAGGAAAGGAAAATAAGCACAGGGCAAGATCTTAAATACAGTTATTGTTTCAATAATAACACAGCGCACTGGAGATTCTCTGTTTCGGTTGTGTGTAGCAGTCTGAACACAGGCTGTTCGAGAATGTTACGATTTCCTTAAATCTCAAAATTATATTAAAAGGAATATTAATCTAGTTCAAAGAAATGGAGCTTATCAAGAATTTGCAGAAAACAAGAAATTGAAATCAGATTAAAAATTCCATTGCCCTTCGAAGGATAAATTTTAATTGTACTATAAATAAAGAAAATAATGCAAGTGAAAGTAATAGTGCAATTTGAAGTCGTAGCTGAAATTAAGTTATATTTGTGAAAATGCTTAAAAACTTCATAATATCAACTATTGTAAGAATTTGAAATGAATTCATTTAGATTCTCGTAAAGGAGATTTAACAGCATTCAGCTGATGTAAGTTTGAGAAGAAATAAAGATAAACGAGATTACTTCAAAAAAGGATTAATAAATATAATATAATATAGACCCAAAATTGCACCAAAAAAATGTAATCCTTTGCACTCGAAAAAGTAATTCGTTGTTGAATTATTCTCTTAAAAAGATTTGTTTATTTTTCTGAAAAATAAATACTCAATCGTTTTAAGTCGAATTTCCTTGAAAATATAATCTTTTAACCATTCGGCATTCAATTTTAGCAAGCAAAATTGAAAAATAAAGGAATAATTCGTCAAAATGATGCATCGTTTTCAATGATGAGGAGACTCACCAATCGAGTGTAAAGGATTTTAATCTTGATATATTTTTTTATCTTCCAAGTATAATTTGAAAAGGGTTTCATTCAATGCATTGTTTTAACATTGCTTTTGCAGTAAATATTGTATACAACATAGAGAGCAACAAAGTATAAAAATGTACATCTTAAAATATTTCATAAATACAATAATTCTGTTTCTCGATACAAAAAGTATTCTGATCATTGTCTGCATTTAATTCAATAATAATTTTGAATTGCAAGGAAAAAATTCAAAGGAAAATTAGAAACAAGTTTTTATATTTGATTTTAATTATTTCATTAAAATTTTCATATAAATTATGTTGTAAATTAAATTTGGGGAGGGGGTGTAAATAAAACAAGTCATGAATAGCCAATACATTTTCAACTTTCACATCTATTCTTAATTTCCTGAATATTCAGTTATAATTTCAATGGTTCTACATTTTCATTTACATATTTTTTTCCAATAACCAACCTAACACTCATATAAGCGCCATTTAATTCCAAAGTCTTAATGGAATGAGGGGATGAAAAATATCTGATGATATTATTGCATTCGACTAAAATGGGTTATACTGCTCCAAACCACAACATAAACTAACCTGTTCTACAAGTTTATCAATTCTACTTGGAAAACAGTTTCTTACTTTGTTTATCTCTCCTATCAATGTTATGGATAAATAATTCGTTATAAGACTGCTTTATCTGAAATGCAAAAGAAGTTTCAATTGATAGATATATTTTTTCATTATGTTTAAATTTTCCCAAATAAAAATTAGCTAATCTCCAATGACCAGCAACTAGCATTCATTCGTTTAAAATAAGCAAAATATCATGATTACACATGAATCATCAGAAAGAAGGGTTATTAACATCCGATTCGGACGTCAAGTCAAGGTTCATTCTTCCGAAGTTTACTATACCGGTGAAGCATTTGCGTCAATAATTTGGCGCGAACAGCTGGAGCGTTATTTATTTAACGAAAAATGCTATCTCTACGGTTTTTAAATTCGAAACTAAGGGAGATTGTAAGTAGAAGTATCACCAGATTTTCCCGCCAAGAAATCATTTGTCAAATGGATTTTGGCATACTATTGATGTGATATATCTGCAGCAACGATTTTGAAGTGTGCGAGAAAAAATTAAATTTATTGGGGATAATTTTATCTAAAAAGGAAACAAAGCGAACAGTTTAAATTGGTGCATGATTCTGATAATAATCTTGTATTACAAAATATAGACAAATTGAACTTTAAGGGGAAATGCGATTTAATGTCAATCAAAATTATTCTAGTCTGAAAAAAGTCATCTTTTCATCTGTCTTTTGTAATTGTTAAGATCAAATATCAACCAGCAATTTGGTCTCCGTTAAAAGCGACCTTAATTTATGCATTAGTATTTTTCAGACATCTACTTACCGACTTTTAAAAAGTTTTAAAAATTTAAAATCATTTAACGCATTTTTCCAACTAGAAATATAAAATTATCTTTAACGATTCCCGGATAATGTCTAAAAATTTAGGTTTCCCAATATTTCATAGTAATTTTCGACATAACGATTCTTCATTTACTCAACATAATTTCTGATTACTTTTCAATACTTTTTCCCCAATGGGAAGTACGTACCCGTTAAACGGTTTAAGAACCAGTCATTACATGTAATTAAGAATGAACCCTCTATATATTTGTGATATTTTTGGATAAAACTTAAATTTCATCGACAATGTATCAGTGCAACCAGAAGGGATTTACAATTTGTTAAAAGAATGATAAACAAGGAATATTTTCCTTGAAATACACATTAAGTATTCATCGAATTTAAATTAGAATATTTGACTTTAGACGATGTAAATTAGAATTATTTCATTGCTAAATTTTATTTTAAATCGAATAATTCCCGATATAAAATATTTTAACTTCTGATAATAAGACACTGCAATTTTATTTTGAATCTAAATACGAACAGATATTTTTTTGCAATTTTTAATTGCTAATATTCCCTTTAAAAAATCGTCTGAATATTTACTTTAGGAAATCGTCTGCATTCTTAATTTCAAAGTCAGCTGCAATGGAATTCTACGCAGTTCTCGTAATTCTTTTGATACTATAAGGGTTGATAATTTGTTTCGTCGGCAAATGAGCAAGAATGGATGCCGGTAAAATGGAAGACCATATTTAGAATTTATGGGTGAGTGGATTATATAATTCTTTTGTGCGTGTGTATGTGACTGAACTCCTCCTAAACGATTGGACCAATTTTGATTAAATAGTTTGTTCAAAGTAGATTCAAGAATGGTTTAGATTCATAAACTTTTTCATAAATTTAAAATTAATCGAAATTCATGCGATTTGTTAGGTAACTTCCGAAAATTTTATCACAAAAAATGAATTTTATATCAAATTATAATTAAAAAAATTATCTTTTTAATTATATAAATTTCTATGCCTACAAATTAATTTTTATTTATAATGAATTTTTAAATAAATATTTTAATATTTTCACCAATTTATTCAATGCATGCGTGCTTCTATGAAATGAAATAAATATTATATTTTCTAAAAAAAAGTAAACGCAAGATAAAGTTTTCTATTTCATAATATTTATATTATTAATTCAGTAAACCAACTACATGACAGCAATTATGCTTTAATTCATGAAGAGTATCCATTCAAATCCGGGCCCAATGGTTAATTTGTAAATCTTTAGTAATAGGCACAAATATTGTTTTGTACAATTAAAATGGTCTAAATGAAATAATTATCTACATTTTACACAATTCCGGTCAATAAATGCTCCGATGAATTTGGAATTTAAAACTTTTGGTACTCTGCTCTGTGCTTCATGTTTAATATAATATTCTTGAGGCATTTATATTTTCAATAGGAAAAGTTGCACTTCAACCAACTAAACAAATCATTAAAACTGACTGATTTATGAAAATTTAAAATTTTACTATTCTACAAGCATGTAAAATTTTAGATCTTTCCTTCCATTATTTAAGTAAAATATCAATTCATGGACAAACAGTGCCCCTAGACTTATAATCAAATGAATGTGTGTCGCGCATATCCGCGTTATCCTCAAGTTCAAACAATTATTTTTTAATTATATCAATGTTGTAGCAATGAAGTAAATAATTGTGTTGTGTAAATCGGGTCAATAAATGCTGTGTAATTACGAATTTAAAAATTTTACATTTATCCTCATATGAATCATATTTAACAAAATATTCTTGAGAATCTAATATCCTAAATAAAAATGATTTGCACTCCAATAAAGTACATCAATCCCTAAAGCTGAGCGATATATGAAAATTTCAATATAACTATTCTATATATGAATAGACAATATTAGATCACTTCATCGATCGTCCCCAAAAAAATCACTTAAGATTTTTCTAGAATTATTGGCCTAGATTATGAAAATGTTGGTTCTTCTGATATCGTAATATTCAAAACTTAATAAATTGATCCGATTTGATCGCAAAAAATATAAAGATGCATTCATTTAAAAGTTGAAGTGTCAAGAAAATTCACAGAATAGGATTCTTTAGGAGGAAAGGGCTGTCTAAAACTTGAACTTCATAATTCTTTGATATATTAAAAACCGAAAAAGTAAAATGTTTTTTTTACACACAGCATTTATATCTTAAAATAATATAAAATAAAGCTAAATTTTATAATTAATCCGAGAAATTTTAGCTGACTAACTCTTTGAGATGTTATAAATTATGAAAATTATTCTGTGATGCGTATAAGACTTCAATGACGAACGATTCTCCTTTAATATCTCATTTTTTTAATTTAAAGACAAGCCAAGATTCAATAAAAAAATATGACTTTTTTAACTACAGTTTCATTATTTCCATTTTAATTTTAAATTAAAATTTATAGGCATGGATAGAAAGAGAGAAATTAGTAGAATGGACAAAACATCTTACGGCCTATATAATAGTATAAATTATATGACTATCAAAATTTGAAGTTTAAAAATAGTTTGCTGAAAATCCTGTTATGAAACCAAGTAGCATTAAATAATAATTCTATATATATATAGATATATATATAAATATATATATTTATATATATAAATATATATATTAGTAGAATGGACAA